>VBSM01000568.1:2558466-2572025 GCA_008086735.1 Cheirogaleus medius
TTCTTTTTATTTTTTTTTCTGGATTTTTTTTATGCATTTTGCAACTGATAAGGAGATGTCTTTTAAATAACCATAATATTATATGTGACAAAATTTATTAATTTTGTTACTGTCATCTAATACCCAGTCTGTATACAGATGTTCTTGATCATCTCAGAAATGTCTTTTTACAGTTGGTTTTTTTGACTAAGGATCCAAATGAAGCCAATGCATTCATTGCATTTGGCTGTTAGGTGTCTTTTATTCCATAATAATTCTCTTTTCCTTATTATTTTCATTCTGTTGATTTGTTGAAAAGACAGGCATTTGAGTTGTGAACATCCTATTCTTTAGGTTCTTTTCTTCCTTTATTTATTCTCTCTCTCTGTCTGTATGTATATATACGTGTGTGTATGTGTGTGTGTGTATAACAAATAATCCATTCTAACCCTTGGTGATGACCAGTCTTTACAAGTGAAGTAACCAGTCTCTTTCCATTCCTTCCCCCACATCACTGTTGTTTCATACCTCTGTTTTACAAGTCATAGCATAGGATCTCTCACAGGGTAAGCATCATCTTGTTTATTGAATGATGAGGGAAACAGATCTAAGGTGATTTGTGCATGTAAGTGGGATTTAGATACATGGAAATGTTTATAGAAGGCAAGCTATTACTTTCTCTTTAGTTTGGATCTTTTTCTCTCACACGGAGGTGAAAGGTGCATGTATATTTGGTATCTTATTTCCTTCTACTAGAAAATAAGCTCCCAAAGGGTAGGGATCTTTGTTTTGCCCACTGATGTTTCTCAAAGACCTAGGACAGTGCTTGCCACAGAGTAGGTACCCAATAAATGTGTTGAATTGGGTAGTCCAACAGAAAAATAAATGCCATAAAGCAGATGTCCCAGCAACTGATTATAGGGTGTTAATTTCAACTAGGAATATCTTTTTTTTCAGTATATATTTGTTTGGTATACAATCTGATCCCTGCTCTAGGGTTAGGATAGTTCTGAGTAGGCTCAGGGATCCTGCAATTAACAATCTTGACCCTCTGCATTTTTTTAGGGGAGATGCAAAATAGACCTATTTGGAACTCATGGTTTCTTTAGATAAGAATAGGTCTTCTAAGCCCTTCTTGGTCTGGAGCTTTACCTTTAAAGCTGTGGTCCCCAATCCCCAGGCTGCTGACCTATAGCAGTCCCTGGCCTGTTAGGAACCGGGCTGCACAGCAGGAGGTAAGCTGGGGGCCTGAGGCTTCATCTATATTTACAGCTGCTCCCCATCACTCACATCACTGCCTGAGCTCCACCTGCTGTCAGATCAGTGGCAGCATTAGATTCTCATAGGAGCACGAACCCTACTATAAACTGCATGTGAGGGCTCTATGTTGCATGCTCCTTATGAGAATCTAATACTTGATGATCTGAGGTGGAGCTGAGGTAGTGATGCTAGTGCTGGGGAGCGGCTATAAATACAGATTATAGTTAACAGAGAAGTTTGACTGCACTATAAATGTACCGTGCTTGAATCATCCTGAAACCAGTTGCCCCCCTCCCCCTGGTATGTGGAAAAACTGTCTTCCATGAAACCAGTCCCTGGTGCCAAAAAGGTTGGGGAACATTGCTTTAAAGGATTTCTTAGAAATGGATTGACCTTTGGGTTGGAGAAACATAGGGAAAAGTTAGGCAATACTTTTTTGTCATTTTGGAACATTTCTCTGTTCCTGTGCCTTGATATAAAAATTCATGTTCTATGTAATATCACTTTACTAGTCCATTGTTTGTTCTTTTAGTGATGATTCTTGCTTTCCCTTCTAGAGCTAAAGTTGCAGACAAGATCCAGCTGATTAATAATATGCTGGACAAAGTCAATGAAATGATTATTGGTGGTGGAATGGCTTTTACCTTCCTTAAGGTGCTCAACAACATGGAGGTAGGAAACCAATGCCAAGTGGATGTGAAATAGCTCTCCATGATAATAGCACATTGTGTAAATTTAAAAAGAAAACCAGCTTCTGACATGAGTCCTAAAAACTCCCGTTTTTATTCATTTTGGCGAGTTTTTCTTTTGTCTTTTCATTGTTCCTTTATATTGTGTTGTGTCTGGTTCCTGTCTGCTTTGTGAGGCAGTCTTGTTCTTAGTATAGAGGCTGATCTTTATCATCTTGGCTCCCCTTTGTAGATTGGCACTTCTCTGTTTGATGAAGAAGGAGCCAAGATTGTCAAGGACCTAATGTCCAAAGCTGAGAAGAATGGTGTGAAAATTACTTTGCCTGTTGACTTTGTCACTGCTGACAAGTTTGATGAGAATGCCAAGACTGGCCAAGCCACCGTGGCTTCTGGCATACCTCATGGCTGGATGGTGAGTCACTGGGTAGTTGGTGGTATGAGTGAACAGAAACTTTGGTATCATTCATTCATTCATTCAGCCATCCAACAACCATTTTTAAACAATCTCTATAGAAGACTTCTTTCAGAGAGGGCTCCAAATGTTGCAGTGAGGCCCTCCTTGTGGGAGAATCGATGGGAGAAAAGCAGTGGTATTGGATTACTGCTGTCTTCATCAGTAATGTGGGGGCATGTATTTACATGGTTTGGATTGTTCTGAATAATTTTGCTACCTAGAAAGCTGCATAAGAGGCTGGGTGCAGTGGCTCACGCCTGTAATCCTAGCTCTCTGGGAGGCCAAGGCGGGCGGATCGCTCAAGGTCAGGAGTTCGAAACCAGCCTGAGCAAGAGCGAGACCCCGCTTCTCTACTATAAATAGAAAGCAATTAATTGGCCAACTAAAAATATATAGAAAAATGAGCCGGGCATGGTGGCGCATGCCTGTAGTCCCAGCTACTCGGGAGGCTGAGGCAGGAGGATCGCTTGAGCCCAGGAGTTTGAGGTTGCTGTGAGCTAGGCTGACGCCACGGCACTCACTCTAGCCTGGGCAACAGAGTGAGACTCTGTCTCAAAAAAAAAAAAAAAGAAAACTGTATAAGAAAATTTTCTTATATGAATACATTAAGACAGTAGAAGTATACTGATTACAAGCAGAGAAAATATATGTGTATATTAAAGACTAATACAAGTCGTTGATTTTAGTGTTCTATAGATATTATCATTTTGATAGCTGTATAAAATTATATCATGTTGAAATGCTAGTTTGCTTAGTCATTTTCCTTTTGTTAGGTGTTTGGGTATTATTTAGTTCAGTGCTTCTCAAAATGTCTCAAAACTAGCAGTATCAGCATCATTGTTGGAACTTATTAAAAAATGCAAGTTCTTGCTGAATCAGAAACTCTGAGGGTGGGGCCCAGCAGTTTGTGTTCAAAACAAGCCCTCCTGGTGATTCTGATACATGGCAAAGCTTGAGAACTACAGATCTAGTTTAGTGTTTCTCAACATTATCGACATCTCAGATAGTTTTTGTTGTGGGGGGGACTATTGTTGAGTTATAGGATATTTAAAGCATTCCCGGCCACTAGATGCCAGTAACTCCCCTACATCCTCCCCCCAAGTTGTGACAGCCAAAAACATCTCCAGACGTTGCCACATGTCCATTCTTGAGGGACAGAATTGACCCTGGTAGAGAACTGTTGATCTAGTTCTTTTCACTATCATAAATAGTGTGGCTAAGAAAGTCTTTACTAAATAACTTTTGAGGTTTTCCCTTAGACTTGATCTTCCATAAAGTGGAATTTGAGTCACAGGGCACAAATAGTTTTATAATTTTAAAGACTTAAGGGTACTTTTTGGTTCTACAAGCAGCTCTGGTGTTCAGCCTTGAGTTTCAGTTTTGGTGGAGGTGGTATTTGCTCCTCTAAGCAGCTTTTCTTGGTAGCTCATCTTCTCTTTTAACTCTACCCCTCAGGGCTTGGACTGTGGTCCTGAGAGCAGCAAGAAGTATGCTGAGGCTGTCGCTCGGGCTAAGCAGATTGTGTGGAATGGACCTGTGGGGGTATTTGAATGGGAAGCTTTTGCCCGGGGAACCAAAGCCCTCATGGATGACGTCGTGAAAGCCACTTCCAGGGGTTGCATCACCATCATAGGTAAGGGGTCCTTTACAAAGCTAATACCACTGTGAGCTGGCAGAATTCTGATCAGAGGAAGGTAGAAGGTAGTACTTTTCCTAGGTCTCTTCACTCTGGGTAAATCTGGAAAGCTAAGCAGGTGGATAATTCATGGAAGAGCCTCTTAAGTGAAATGGAATTGGGAGTTCATTAGCTACCTTTTGGGTTGGAGAGTTTTGGTGCCAATCCTCCTTTTCTTTTCTCTGCTTTCCCTTTTTACCTGGATTTCATTTAACAGGTGGTGGAGACACTGCCACTTGCTGTGCCAAATGGAACACGGAGGATAAAGTCAGCCATGTGAGCACTGGGGGTGGTGCCAGTTTAGAGCTCCTGGAAGGTGAGGTTCTTCCCTGTTTTTTGGCTTGTCTGGGGGAATAGGGTAGGGACTGTGCAGTGAGAGGTGGGTAGGATGGAGTAGAGAAAGTTAGTAGGTAGTGTTGTCATTAGAAGTCATTATTACCTGGGCAGTACAGATGGAGGAACTTCAATAAAGCTCCTAGCATCCATTTGAGGTGGGAAGGGGCAGATAGGAACTTGTTCTCGAGGAGGTCACTTTCTAGTAGACCTAGGACCCAAAATCCAAAAGTTGCCCCACTCCTGGCCATATATCCTAAAGAAGCGCTGACATGTTGAGAAGATAGAAGGGGGGCAGATCTGGCTTAGTGGGCCCTATAGTAATGCTGTCTGTGTGTGTGTGCTCTCTCAAAAACAGGTAAAGTCCTTCCTGGGGTGGATGCTCTCAGCAATATTTAGTACTTTCCTGCCTTTTGGTTCCTGTGCACAGCCCCTAAGTCAACTTAGCATTTTATGCATCTGCACTTGGCATTAGCTAAAACCTTCCTCCACGTCAAGATTCAGCTAGTGGCCAGGAGATGCAGTGCCAGGAACTTATAAACAGTTGCACAGCATCTCAGCTCATCTTTACAGCACCCTGGATTTGCCTCCATTCTTCAAGATCCCATTTGAATTTCTTAGTGATTAAACCATTGTGCATTCTAGAGTGCAAATATTTATATTTTGCCTGTTAAAAGAAAGTGAGCTGTGTAAGCTTAGTTCTCTTTTTGAAGTAGTTTATTCTGATTAGCTTTGTCACTGTTTCACTACTCAGCATGGAAACAACATGAAATTCCAGTTGTAGGTAGGGAGACAAAGTTGATGATCTGTTAAATAAACAATAAAAGTATCTATTGAAACTGGGATTTTTTTTCCTGTCATACTTTGTTAGGAAGGGTGAGAATAGAATCTTAAAGAAGGGATCAAATATCTACATTTCTTAATGTAAGAAGTGGGGCAGCAGCAGTGGGGAGGTGGGACGATTACATCAATGTCTACTCTTTATCAAGGGTCTACTTTATGGTAGACATTGTGCTGGTACTTTAAATTTTATGAGTTACACATCATAATTTAAAAAAGTCAAGGCTTATAGCAAAACAAAACAAAACAAAACAAAAAACCAACCAACCAAACAAAAAAAAAAATAAGCTGTAGCCCATCCTTCCTATTCAGGATTCCCACTAACAGAGACAACTACTTTCAACTCTTGAGAGTTCTTCTAGTATTTCCCTCTATGTTTTCTAAGTAACAGGTTTATAAACTGTTAACTTCTTGATTTTTTAAAAAAGATATCAATTTCATACCATGGGAGATTTAATTAACTCTCTTTATAAACTCTGTTCCACATACACTTTCACTTCTTCATTCTCCCAGCAGTTTTGTCATAATTATAGATCAAAAGTCTACATTATGATTATAAATACTATTCACAGCTGAGCTGTGTACTATGCTGTGATTGTATTTACTTATGTAACTTTTATTCTCTTTGGTGTTAATAGTTTTAAAAGAATTGCTTCCTCTTTTTCTATGTATACCTGTCACTGATTTATTCCCAGATCTGCTAGAAGTGTAAATGTCTCAGTATAGTCAAACATATAGAATAATCTGTCAATTTTTATTAGAGATATCCCTGTTGGAGTCCTCGGTGCTCCTGCTTCAGTTTGTACTGACTGCCTTATAGGTTTGCTGTACAGCGTTGCTCTGGGATTTCCTGTAACCCTCTTAGGGATTCCTTTTGTCTCCTGTTTTGGGCCTCTGTTTTCTGGATCCCCGTTTCCCTTCTTTCTTGGTCTACTCTTTTGTCGAACACAAGACTCCACTAGTTTCCTCAGAAAGAGGGCCTGGGAGGTAAAATGTTTGAGACCTTTCATGTCTGAAAATGTATTCAACCCATATACTTGATGCATAGTTTGGCTATATATAGAATTTTAGCCTGGGTATCACTTTCTCAGACTTGAAGACATTGTTTTCATTGTCACCGTTGAGAATCTAATGCCATTCTGATTCTTTTATCATCTCTATAATTTCCCCTTCCTATCTCTTTCCTGTCATTTTAATGGAATTTTGGGAGAAAGCAGAGGTAAACATGATTTGCAAAGGCCATGTTTAACCAGAAATTTTATGCAGGGCACTTTACATGCAAGATATGTATTTCACATTTATGGATGAAGAAATAGTTAAACTCTTGGACAGGATCACAGAGCTAGTAAGTAACAGCAGAGATTCAAATCCAGGTTTGTCTGGCTCCAAATACTGAAACTTTTTCGTTGTGCTTCCCTCCCTGATATGATGCTTCTAGACTAGGACTTACTTTGCTTAATCCTGGAAAGAAAAAGCAAAAGATTTTGGTGGTAGCTTTAAACAAAACAAAAATTTTGAAAGCCTGTTTTTTCTTAGTTTATTTGTATTTTGGTTAATACTGTCCCCATATTTGTAGTTAATTTTAAATTGTACCATGTTTCTGTATATCTCAAAGGGTACTACTCTACACTGGTTTGAGAAGCAAGAATTCTTTTTGTTAATGAAACCCTGAGATGCTACCAGTAAATTAATGTTGCAGCTGTGTTAGAACTTTGGCAAACTTTTTTCCCCAAGTGATTACCTTTTCTCCAAAAATTTATTATTTCCAGTGTAGAGGAATTGAAATTCTACAGTAAACATCTATAAACCCAGTACTTATACTCTATAATTGCCAGCATCATCTATCCAACAATCCCTAATTGTACCTTTTAAGTACTTTCTATTAGACTCTGCTTCCAGGATCTTCCACCATTTATTTGGGTTGTTAATCCAGAAAATGAATGGGAAAACTCGTCTTAACTTGGCAACTAGCCAAATATTTGAGTACCTGCTATGTGCTGAGGACATGAGGGAGGGAATATAAGATACCATTTATGTCCTGAAGG
The DNA here is from genome assembly GCA_008086735.1 of Cheirogaleus medius. NCBI lineage: Eukaryota > Metazoa > Chordata > Mammalia > Primates > Cheirogaleidae > Cheirogaleus > Cheirogaleus medius. The sequence continues at coordinate 2,565,742 of VBSM01000568.1, forward strand.
AATTTATAACCTAGTCAAGGAAGACAGTAGATAATGAACAACTTAAGAGCATATATACTAGAAAAGTATAAGGATGTGCTTTCTGATTTAATATAGAATTATGAATTGCTGATAAAATATTGTAAAGGTATATGCTTTAAGTGGTAAATTCACTTTTATCCCTCAGACTATGTATGTGTGTATGTATATATATATATATATGCCTGTGTGCAGAAAAAAATATAATCACCATGTCATAAATGAAGAATTGAATCTATTCTTTAGGTCAGTGTTTTCCTGCTTTCCTTTTCATGTCCAAAATTTCCCTCTAGCACAGGGGTGTGCACATGATCAAAAATCAAAAAGGGGGATACAATGAGAAGATGCCTTCCTCAGTCCCTTAGCTACCAATTTCTTTTCTATCTAGAGCTACTTAATAGATATATAAAATGCATATTCATGTATATATAAAAATGCTAAAATATAAATGGTGGCATACACTGCTCTGAACCTGCTGTTTTGATTAGTGTTTTCTTTCCTATCTCTTGAGTACTTCCCTTCACTTTGGATCCCTTTCACCATAGTGTGCATCTCATCTTCATTTCCCTTCCATGCTGGCCATATTCCTATATTCATACTCATCATAGACACTTGTTTCCTACTTGTTGTAAAAGGAAGAACTGGAGATGACAGTGTCCTTACACCATTCACCATCAGTACATATTTTAAAAAATTCCACCTAGAAGCTGAAGGATAAGAGCTGCCTTAAGTCATTCTTGAAGCTAGATTTACCTGGAAGTAATGTGGGGAAGGGGAGAGCTGCAAGATAAAGCAGTCTTCACCTGAATGAACAAATCATCCACCAGCTGACCTGTTAAGTGAATGAACGCTCACATTGCAACCTCAATTATACATACAGGTACCCACCAAAGACAAGAACATGTTACATTTTTAACAGATTTAAGCCCATGTTCTTTCACTCATTTTCATTTTGCTTTACTATGATGAGTCATGCTGATCATCAAAGTAAGCAGTTCCCCGAAATACAATCAATTCATCCATTAAACAAATCTTAATTGCTTTTTGGCCCTCGGAATTACTCCCTGTTCTTTTTCCTTGAATCCCTTAAGTCAAAAAGGAAAGATCACTGATAAGCTCAAATATTTATTAATAACCTTGAAACAAATACACTAATAATAATTCCTTGTAGTCATAGCATTTTACAATTTTGAAAGAACTTTCACATATATCAATGAAACCCTCACAACATCCCTGTGAGGTAGGCAGGGTAGGTGTTATTTTCCTTTTACTAGTGAGGAGAACAAGGCTAAGAGGTGAAGTAAGGTCACATAGTTGGTAAATGATCGAGCCAGAACTAGAATCTAGGCTTTCTGACGTGCTGCCTCCCTGAGAACATTCAAGTAATGACACCCTATGCTGTATCATGAACATTTCTCTCCCATGATGTTGGTCAGATCTGCTTTGTTAATAAGTTACATCACCTTTCCCTAATATCCAAAAACACTCAAACTGTGATGAGACAGTTCTTGCCTGTAACTGGAGTATTTCTCAGATGTATTAAAGCACCATCCTGAGATGAAACTTAAGTTTAAGTTTTGAGGATCCTTTGCTACAAAATTCTAAATTATGATATGAAAATTTATTTTAGAAAATTCTGCAAAAGTATGTTGAGTATGTTGAACTTAAACTAAACAGAAACAAAACAGGTCTGTTTATATTCTCAAAAGCTTTGCAATCTTTCCCAATAAGACTTTTAGACATGTATAAATGGAAAATAGGGAAAGGTATTTAGCAACATTACTGGGAAACCTATGTGGAGTGTACCTAAATGCAGTCACATCACACTCATTTGTTTTCCTTGTTGGCCTTGTAGAGGATGGAGAACGATTAGTATCTATTTTTAGGTTTGATCCTCATTTTATGTGTGACATCCTCAGCAACAAGCTAGAAAAATGATCTGAATTATACCAATAGGAGGGTTCAAGTAGCGATCAAAACATATATGCATGTGGTAGAAAGAAAGAAAACACTTGCTCTTCAGTGGTTTTGCCTAGGTCCAGTGTAAATATTTATCAAAGCACATTTTAAGCTATAGCATCTGTTAAATTTAGAAATGTGAAATATGGTAGAGTTATCAACTTGGAATACAAGACTGAAATTGAATATAACTGACCCCAAACTACCTGTCAAAAGCACAGTAAAGCTCAACAGGCATAAAAGGCAAGGGATAGAACCCAATTTGCTCTGGTATGGAGTGAAAAAGAACAAACGCAAACCCTCAGGTTAAGGTGAACCACAGAACATCAGGCATATAAAGCATGTTTTAAAAATATGAAAATGACACTGAGCTGTGTTATCAGGAATGATATTTTTTAAATTCCAGTTATGGCCTTTAAATTTAAGAGCAATGGGGAGAAACTTAAGATTATGGGGGGAGTGCAGAAAATGAATGGGATATAGAAAGGGAGTTGAGGTGGGAAGTTAGGGAAAACCAAGAACCAACTTAAATACATTCAAAATGGATTTAGAATTTCTCTAAATCCATCCTTTTCAAAAGATGTTTCCTAAGTTGAGAGATTTGGTCAAAAGCTAGTGACAATGAAAGTGACTGTTTTACCTTACAAAAGAAAGTATTTAAATGTAGATTAGAAATTGTGCTGTTAAAGATTAGTCCACTGACCAGGCTGTAGAACCTGAAACTTAAGTGCTGTCAGTGATACATAGCAGAAAACTGCCACCAAAAATAGAATTGCCATAGTAGGACTCAACATTAATGAAACTATTAAGAAATAAGTACTTAACTTTTTGTACTTGAAGCCTAATGAAAAAACATTTGTACTTTCACTAAAAAGGAATCTAACAGTTTTGACTAATGTGAAAAATATGCAGCTACATTTATTTTTTAAGATAAAACTTGAGAAGGTCTAGAACATTCTAGTTCAGTATACTGGGCTCAAAGCCAACTATACTTTTGAAATGCATCTTGACTAGACTGTATTCCTTACATAGTATCATTGTCATCATCATCTTCATGTTTTCTCTTCAGTGGGTTTGATTCATTGGCCGTGTTCTGTGACGAAACCATGTTGGTAGTAATAAGAATATTTTTGGGCCCAATCATTGAAGGATTAATCAGAACATTTTGAACTGCAGTTGTTGCAGGAACTGTAAACAGAGAAGAAAGCCCCCGCAAACTATGAATTACCCAGAGTCCAAAACATGGTAGAAAGTATACAACAAAGCTGAATGTCATTCTAATACCAATTTCAATAGCATGAAGTACATCATAGAAGAAACACAGGTAATTATATTGCATTAGGAGTAGAATTAAATTTTTAAAAATCTTTATTATTTCATTTCTTTATTTTTAATTGACAAATAAGAACTGTATATTTATGGGGTACAATGTGATGTTTTGATCTATGTATATGTAAAGATTAAATCCACTTAAGTGTATCAAGTACAAGGTTAAAGAAGTTCTATTATTTTAACTTCCTAAAATTTCAATTAGTACTTAGTCATGGGAAACAATGGACTAGATTCATCATGCAACATACTAAAAGCACAAGTTCAAGGTCAGGAGTCATTCTTTCCTTAGGCCAATATTTTATATAAGTTGTTTATTGTATGAGGTTAGGTTTCAGAAGATTTAAAAGCTAAACATATGAATTAGTAAACTATGCTATAACAGGATTCTACTTACATTATTCCAATACATATAATTCCTATTAAATGAGTAAAGGCACAATTTTCATTTAAGTTTACATTTACATTTTGGATTGTGTATACATATTCATCACTAAGTTGTATAATTTTCTTGAGCTTTTACCCTAAAGTGTTTTTCCCTGAAAATGCATTAGATTTGTGGACTCTGTTTAGTTCACAGTGTTAAGAATTTGACAAGCAAGTTGAGTACTCTCCCCTCCTCCTGAAAATGTTACATATGCAGTAGTCCCCACCCCATCTGTGGTTTCACCTTCCACAGTTTCAGTTACCTGTAGTCAACCATGGTCCAAAAGTAGATGAGTATAGAACAATAAGATAGTTTGAGAGAGAGAGAGAGAGAGAGAGAGAGAGACTATATTCACATAACTTTCATTATAGTATATTGTTATAATTGTTCTATTTTATTATTAGTTATTGTTGTTAATCTCATATTGTGCCTAATTTATAAATTAAATTTTATCATAGGTACGTATGTATAGGGAAAAACTCAGTATATATAGTGTTTGGTACTAACTGCAGTTTCAGGCATCCACTGCGGGTCTTGGACTGTATTCCTCACAGATAAGAAGGGGAGTACTACTGTATGTAAAATCTCATTCAATTTTTTAAGGCTTATAGATCCCTGTGAAGAACCCTGACTTGCAGCATTACTGTCACCTTCCTGTTGTGATATTAAAACAATCTAACTCTTGCCATAGAACACAAACTGTTCTACAATTGCAAATTATTCACAAATTCTGTCCCCCGTCCCCAAATCACGTTACCTGGTTTGACAGGTGTGGACTGAGAAGGTGGAATCTGCACCGTAAACCTTTGGCTTGTCACTGACACTGGAGTTGCAACTTTATTGGGGACAGATACTGTTTGTGGGGTTGCTGTAGTTATAATTAACAGACCATATTAGTTAGATACAGATTTATAGTCTGCATTTCTTAGCTTACCAGAAACTACCTTCAAAGCACAGAGAACTAATGAAAGATGAGAAAACATTCATTAGAAATAAGAGCAAAGTAACTTTTTAAAAAAGTGTACAAGCTTGTTTAGATGCTACAAAATTCAGTACAGCATGGTGGTAAAGAATGTAGGCTCTGGAGCCTACCTGCTTGAGTTTGAATCCAGGCCCTATCACCTACTAGCTGAGTGTCCTTGGGCAAGTTATTTAAATTGTTTGTACCTCAGTTTTCTCATCTGTAACATGGGGATAGTAATACATAATTCGTAGAATTCTTGTGTGAATTAAGTAAAATAATTCGTGTAAAGCTCTTCAAACAGCATCTGGTACATAGTAAGCACTGAATTTTAGCTAGATGAAGCCATGAAATTGAGAGTTTAAATAAACTACCAAAATAAAGACCCAAGTTTTCTATGAACTACCTTAGTTGTCATTTTTAAGCTCTGTCACTTGCTGACGATTAGAAGGTATCTTCTATGCCCATGGAGCTAAACCAATATGCATCTAACAAAAGTAGCTGATCAAATACACCCCTACATCCCTTGGGGTTCCCACGTGGGCACCAAAAATTTGTTCCTTTTCTATGTTCAGAGACTTTTTAAGCAGAGACGTATCTTGGAGATAACCTAGTACAATCCCCTTATCTAAATTCTACCCATTTCAAGTTACAACTCAAATACCACCCCATTTTATAAAACTTTCCTTACTTTGCTCAGTTAAGAGTCTTATCTCCTGTCTCTGTGTCATAGGAGTCTTATTTTCAGATCTTCTTTCATTCACTAGATTACAAGCCTTGGCTAACATTTTTCATCCTTGGGAGCACATGGCTCTTGTGCCTTGCTCCTAACAGGTACTCAACAAATGTTTGCTTAATGAATAAATTCTAAGACTTAAAGATTTTATATACTGATGTGACTGCTCTCTCAAAAAATACATTTACAGAAACATGTCTGTTTCCAATTTTTCCTTTGGGGATGCAGACTATCCATTACCTCCCTTCCCCCTGGAACCAGCAGTCTACCCAGGGATAGAGTCGCTGAAGAGAATACAACTATCATCAACTCTAGGGACAAAGGGGAAGAAAGTCTAAATGGGGGAGGAAAGCTGAAAGGTATCCAGAAGTCTGGGTTCTAGTGCTTTATCTCCCAAATCCAGAAGGTGAGACTTTACTCGAACATATCTCCATCCCAAGGTAAGTTTTCCCATGTATTAAGGAGCAGTCCAAAGAATTTGGTGAAAGTTAATGAAGCAATATAAATATTTTATTTTGTCAAAAGAAGAAAAATCCACAGTATGTAGATTTTTTTGGTCTAAGGATTGACATTTAAGCAAGTATGGAGTTTAGGCTTTAAAACTGAACAGAGTAGATGCTTAGGTCTTAAGGTTTATACAACTCATTTAAATTTTTTTAAAGTTTACAACTTATACCTTTAATAGTTTTTGGTAGTGCCTTCACTCTAGATTTAAAAAATATGTAAAGCATTTACAACATACATCTAACTAGGAATAAAAATCACAACTGATAGCTAAAATTGGTTAACTTGCCTAACACATGTAACTGATTACCACAGCCTAGGTTTTTTTTTTTTTAAATTGGTATCCAAGA
>VBSM01000568.1:2574907-2588417 GCA_008086735.1 Cheirogaleus medius
GGGGGGGGGGGTTCCTCTCTTTGCACTTCTGCTACCAACATGGCCCTTTCCAGCTCCCTGAAATTCTTGCACAGGCCCTTCTTCCACCTCCCCAGTGTTAGGGTTACCTGGTCCAACACAGAACACCCAGTTACACTTGAATATCACATCAACAACGAATGCATTTTTTGTATATGTATATCCCAAATATTGCACGAGTCATACTTATACCACAAAATTATTGTTGATCTGATATTCAAATTCAAATTTAACCGACAGTCCTGGGTTTTTATTTGCTAAATCTGGCAACCCTACCCAGTAGCCTGCTCTCCACACAGTAGGACTTTGGTCAGCTCTCATCACACTCAAAGCCCTGCCATGGCTGCCCATTTCACATTGATGAAAAGTTAAAGCATTTGACCGCCTGCAAGCATCTAGCTGGAGCCCCTGCACCTTCTCCCTTGGCCCTGAGCAGCTTCCTCTATGTCCCGGCGGAGGCCCACACAGACCCCTTTCCGGCCTCCCAGATGCGACCTCCGCCCCCTCCCCCACTCTCCAGAGTACAGCCCGAGTGACTTTCTTGAGAACCGCCCATCCTGCCAGAGTGACTTTAACCGTCCCTGGCTTAAAATGTACCAGAGACCTCTTTCTTACTCCTCCGCATCCAACAATGCCCTAGTGTTTTCCATCTTAGGAAAAGGCACCATGATCTACCCAGGCTGGAAATGGAGGAGGCAGCCATGTTGCTGCTTTTCCTCACGATCCACACTTAATCTAGCAACAAGTTCTGTCATGGCTACATCCCAAAGTCTACCTGTGTCTCTTCATTTCCATCCAGTGCTACAGAGCTAGCAAGTCCAAGCCAACCACCTTACTCACCAAGATTACAGAAATAGGCCCCTGAAATAGTGCACCCCCCACATTCCTCACAAAACCAGAGGGATCTTTTAGTCATAAATCAAATAATTTTCCTTAAAACCCCCCAGTGCCCCGACTCCCGCCACACACAAATAAATACTGTATTCCCAGGCTTAGTGGACCCTTCAGTTTTGGGGTAACAGCTTACCTCATCCTGCTTGTCGGAATCGGTTGTACACCTGGGAGCCATCTTGAAGTTTGAGCAGATCCCCCAAGAACCACGTGTGCTCAAAACATTGTTTCCACTTGTTTCCACTCTCAGTGAGCGCCTTTCCCCATGCATTGTGGGCAATCTCTGTGCAAAACTGATAATGTCCTCCTTCCCTTTTGAATAGGTGGTATATCTGCTGGTACAAAATTTTAAAAATATTAAAAATAAAAGTAAAAGAAATCCTCTCTCACCTATTCCAGCCTCTGATTTCACTTTCACAGAAGGTACCACTGTTTACCAGTTTCTTGTCTGTGTAATTTACAAATAGTACCTTCTTTATGTCTTCTTCCCCCAACCTGAATGGTAATGTATTCTTAAGGTGACCAACCTTTCAGAGCCAGCCGGGAACACAGCTGTGCTAGATGAAAAACCATAACATAATATATTATAAATAATTGTACATATGTGTTATTACCCCAAAATAAGTGTTCATATGAAATTATGTTTTTCTGATTATTTACTTTTCTGTTACATAAATGCTATTATCTAAACAAAACAGTAGGACTAATGAACAATGGCAATTAGTAGTAATTAATAGTAGGACTAATTAAATATATGAGAAAATATAACTATTTTTCATATTTCTCTTCTCTGTCACAGCGATTTATTTTAACTCTTGCATATTTAAAATGTTTAATATTTTGTATTCTTACTATATTTAAATATAAGATGTTAAAAAAGGAGTATCTAAATACAATAAGACAAACAGCTATCTCACTTATATTTAATAAAAAAATGACATGTTTATTTTGGTTCCATGGTACAGTAGGATATTGGTACTCCTATTTCTTTGCAATAATGCTTCTTCAAACTGTCTGCGGCTTTTGGGACATCCTCCTTTTCTTCTGACCAGATGCATTTCTACTGGAGCTAATAAAGGGGCAATGGCAAATGTTATTTAGGACTCCCTAAGACCTTGAGCTGGGGAGGGCACACTTGAATGGGAGTTGGACTGGCTGGCAACTTCCCCCATGTTGGATAGGGTATTTTTTTTTTTTTCGGCCAGAGAGCAAAGAATTTCCCAGCCAACTAAAGTGACCTCTTTTTATCCTGTTGGAGTCTGAGCCAAGATGCTCCACATACCAATACACCGGAACATGGCTCATTTTATTTTATTTTATTTTATTTATATTTTTTGAAACAAGGTCTTGCTCTATTGCCCAGGCTGGAGTGCAGTGGTGTCATCATAGCTCACTGCAACCTCAAACTCCTGGGATCAAGCAATCCTCCTGCTTCAGCCTCCCAAGTAGCTGTCACTACAGGTGCATGCTATCTCACCTGGCTAATTTTTATTTTTTATAGAGACGGGATCTCACTGTGTTGGCTGATCTCAAACTCTTGGTCTCAAGTGATCCTCCCGCCTCAGCTTCCCAAAGTGCTAGGATTACAGGTGTGAGCCACCGCACCCAGCCATGTCCCCTTATAAAGGGTACTCTGGTTGGCCATTTGACATGGTCCTTTGCCACCCCTGTAACCTTACAGGTAATATTGGAACCTTCACCCCTTGGACAACATGTTTGGTATGTACTCCCAGCCCAGAATCCTTGGGTTGCCTATGTCCCAACTGAGACAAAGCTACCACAGTCATTCTGCTTGATGGGGAAGAACTGCCCTGCCAAGTACCTACTAAACACTTGTATTTCTGCCCATAGTCTTCTGTTCCTGTTGCTGCTCTGCCCTATGAAATAAACTTATTCCTGCAGTAACTCAACATCATGCCTACAGCTTACAAAAGGATGTCTGCTGGCTTTGCAGTTTGTTACCTTTTTTCTAGCATCTCTGGTCTGCCTTGGTGGGTATCAGCTATGCAGGGAAATGACTGGTTGAACTTAACAAATATTAATTAAAGTTCTTCAACAGTGGAGTGTAGCTTTAGAATCTGGTATGATAAGAGATGATGTAATTAGTTGGCCTGTTAATAAGACACGCATAAACAAATAACCACAATGTCTGAATCTACCCTTTCTTCCTCCCAATGGCTCTCTTCTTGGTTTGGATCCTCGGGAACATGATCCCAGAACGTATTATTAATTCTGTGTCTTATACTTGGCATAGGTATCAGTGGCTGCTGTTGTCTGTGTTGTTGCTGCGGCCTATGCTTACAAGTAGAAACAAATTGATGAAATGCATCACCAATATCCTCCCCCTCTAAAGGCTGAGAGAGCATCTAGGAAGAGGGCATGTGAGATCTTAAGAGCCGGATTAGAAGGGTGGACTATGGAGGCTAAAGTAAGTCTATCTTTGATGCTAAATCTGCTATTTTGACTTCTGATTAACCCCAATTCCAGGAATGCCTCTAAGATTTCTACCTGTCTTGCAGCCACCCAAGACCACGCTTCTGTCATTTCTCTAGTAAATCACCCTCTACCGACAAACTGGATTTGTCTGCCTTGTTCTTTGGTTTGTCAGCTCCTTTTGTACTTGGGGGTCACTTTGCATATACAGCCCTTTCATGAAACACCAACATTTTAACATCTTTTCTATGGCCAGTAATAATGATAGCAATTCTATAGGCACATGTTTTAAGGTGGTTATTCTTTCCATCTCAATAAAGTAAACTATATCATTAGGTGCTTCTGCAAGTTTTAAGGAAACAGAAATGTGACCAAAACTTTCGTTATGAAAGCCCCAATATCCCAGGCAAGCAAATAACATCCCTTTTTAACAGGATTGCATATAACATGTATAGTACATTTAGCAGGTGCTATGGTTTGAACGTGTCCACCAAATTTTATGTGTTGGAAACTTAATCCTCAATGCAACAGTGTTGAAAGGTGGAACCTTTAAGAGGTGATTAGGTCATGAGGACTCTATCCCTATGATAAATTATAAAAGTGAGTTTGTCGCACCCCCCCCACACCATTCTTTCTAGTTCCACCATAGGATGACACAAGAAGGCCCTGGCCAGATGCTAGCACCTTGATATTGGACTTCCCAGCCCAGGAACTGTGAGAAATTTCTTTTCTTTATAAATTACCCAGTCTGTGGTATTCCGTTATAGTAACATGAAGCATACCAAGAAAACAGGTTAAGATTTTTTCATTTTCATTTTCTGGGGGGTGTGGATACAGGGTCTCGCATTGTTGTCCGGGCTTGAGGGCAGTGGCATGATCATAGTTCACTGCAATCTCAACTCCTGGGCTCAAGTGATCCTCCTGCCTTAGCCTCCCAAGTAGCTGGGACTACAGGGATGCACCACCATGCCTGGTTAATTTTTCTATTTTTGGGGCCAGGTGTGGTTGCTCACGCTGGTAATCCTAGCACTCTGGGAGGCCAAGGTGGGAGGATCACTTGAGGTCAGGAGTTTGAGACCAGCCTGAGCAAGAGTGAGACCCCGTCTCTACTAAAAATAGAAAAAGTTAACTGGGTATGGTGGCACACACCTGCAGTCCCACCTACTTGTGAGGCGGAGGCAGGAGGATCGCTTGAGTCCAGGAGTTTGAGGTTGCAGTGAGCTAAGGTGACGGCACTGCACTCTACCCAGGTGACAGAGCAAGACTCTGTCTCAAAAAAATTTTTTTCTATTTTTTGTAGAGATGTGGTCTCACTGTGTTGCTTAGGCTGGTCTCAAACTCCTGACCTCAAGCGATCCTCCTGCTTTGGTCACCCAAAGTGCTAAGATTACAAGTATGAGCCATTACATCTGGCCTTTTCATTTTCATTAGTACAAAGTTTTAGACTAAATGGAATGTACCAAAATTTATATTTGCACTCTTTGCTTGAATATGAGCATAGATGAGCAAAATCTAGCTTGTATGTGGCAAAATAGCAACAATATTTTGTTGTATGTTTTTTGCAGTTTTGTTAACGTCTTCATAGAATCCAAGAAGAAAATTTGAAACTCCATATATCAAGCCCAGGTTCCTAAGAGGTAGGGGGAACGTTTTGTTGTTGCTATGGTTTGATGCATCACTTGATAAACTTGTAGAAAGTATGATTTTTGGTAAGATCTGACAGAGTCAGCTCTATACGGTAAGAGGGTAAACATATCTGTTGTCAGAATTTCCCCTTTTTTTCTTCTTACAGAACATTTTACTTGCAACTTCTGAATCAGAAATGTGACTTAGTTTCATAGAGCAATCAGGGGAACTTTACAATAATGTGTGTTTGTTTGTATGGAATCCCCAAGCTAATCCAACAACTGTTGTTTTTCAACTGAATATTGGTATCTTATTGGGATATGAGAAAACTTGATTAATTGTGAAATCGAGTGTCTGTATGTGCTTTCACATCCCTTTCTGCACCATGCCCAATATATGCATATTCTTTTCTGTATATTATATAGATGTAGGATGCTCTATTTTGGGTATTTACCTTCCTAATCCAATATTATGTATTTTTCCATCTGTCATTAAAATAATACAGTTGTTTAGCCTTCTTTTTGGTGATATCTGTGTTTTGATGCCACTGGCATTGTAATTGTTCTCATATTCATTATTTGAACTCTTAAAAACATAGTCACAATATTCACAAAGTTCAAAATTTAACTGGCATTATCTTGATTCAAAGCATAACAGTTCATCTACAGGCCAAGTCAAAGATGGACTGTTAATATTCATGATTTTTGTTGTATTGATACTATTTTAGAATTGTAGTTATTCTTTGATTTTTCAGGTTTCATTTTACAATGTATACATATATCAAAATATCACATTATATACTATAAATATATACATTTTGCTAATTGTACCTCAATAAAGCTGGAAAAATCTGATATGGGATTTGCATTTAGAATATATAATGACTTCTTACAACTCAATAATTAAAGGTAAATAAGCCATATCTCGTACCTCTGCAATCCTCAGTTAAAAGTGAGTTCTCTTTAGTGTTTCAAATATTCAGTATAGTGATCACAGAAACAATTTAGGATCTGAGAGTGCTGAGAAATTATTGTGTCTACACTATAATGTCAGAATTTAAAAAATGACTTTTAATCCAGAAAATGTTAACATTTTTTATAATTGTTATAAAGTTAAATTGATTAACTTTGTTCACTGAAACATTTTGACTTACATTAATGCTTTGTGTGCCCATATTTATATTAAAAATTCAGAACAAACTAAAATGTAGAAAATATGCTATTACCCTATTCTTTCTTTTAAAATCACAGTCATATACTTTGGTAAAGTTTGCCCCATGATAAAAAAGAGATCTAACATTCTCAACTACCAATAAAAGTAAAAAAAAAAATTTTTGAGAATGAAATGTTTCCCATCAGATCATATTTTAAACAAGTTGGATATCTTTTGGTATAATTGTTACATGTTTGGCATGGGTAGCACATAGGTTGGTGTCATTGAACAGGCCCACAAAATAGATCTCACCTTCTTCCTGAAAAGCACAAATAGCTGAATTATTGAATCACAGGTCTGATTTAAAGTCCTGAACAATTTCTTGCACTAAATGCTGGCAGTTTATGAATCAGAAGTTCGGTGAGCTGATAACTCTGATTTTACAAAGTGACACAGTACCAGGCCTATAATCATAAGGTTTCTTCATTCTTCCAGTAGAGGGCTCACTCTTGCATGTGGCTTTTCTATTAATAGCCGGTTGTTTCCTAGAATTACCACTGGTCAAGTGTAGGCAGTCTTCTTGGTATGAGCCAGAATGCTGAGAACTCCTTACCCTCTTTCTCTTTTGGTTGAAGCTCAGTGAACTAGAGACAATGCTGTCACTAGAGAGCAATGATGGTGCCAGCAGCAATGGCTTTGGCAGCAAGCACCCAAATTTTTAATGTTAAAAGGCTATCCATGCCACATATTGTATAGTAATGCTTTTGGCAAAAAAAAAATCCATTAAAATTACCAAAATTTAACAATGATTAGATGTTTGTTGATAAAATTCTATATTTTTTATATAATTTCTCAAAATTTTATGATGGGATATTCCTTCACTTTTGGCTAAATACTGACTTTTAATTAACAGTCAGCTATTTCCTAGTTTGTCAAAATATGTATTCAGTACACCTCTAACATATACATAGAAGTAGGATTTCTAGGCCAAAGGGTTTGCACATCTTCACATTTCCTAAATATTTCAAGTTACTCTCTAAACTGGATCTATCAATCTACAGTACTATAAGCAGTATGACAGTTCTGTTTGTAAAACATCCATATTATTAGCAGACTTAAAAAATTTTGACATTCTGATCAGTATGAAATGGTAGTTTATTTTTGCTTTATTTGAATTTGCCTCCATAAATGGGCTGTACATCTTTTTATTTGTTTTTTGTCCAGTCCTGTTTCCTTATCTGTGAATTGTCTGTTTGTGGTAGGCTGAATAATTCCCTTCCCCAAAGATATCCATGTTCTAATCCCTGGAACCTATGAATGTTACTTTATATGGGAAAAGAAGCTTTGCAGATATGATTAAGTTAAGGATTACCAAATGGGGAGATTATCTACATGGGATCTAAATGTAATCACACATGTATTTATAAGAGGCAAGCAGAGGAAGATTTGACTACAAGAAGAGGAGGACATATGATGATAAAAACAAGAGGTTGGAGTAATGCAAGGGAAGAGGTCATGGGCCAGGGAATGCAGGTTGCTTCCACAATCTAGAAAACACAAGGAAATGATTTCTTCCCTAGAGCCTCCAGAAGAAACCTATCCTGTCAACATCTTGACTTTAGTCCACTAAAACTTATTTTGGACTTCTGGCCTACAGAACTATAAGAGAATACATTTGTCTTATTTTAAGCCACCAAGTTTGTAGTTAATTTGGTATCACAGCAATCGGAAACTAATAAACTGTTCATATCCTTTGCCCATTTTTCCACTTGATTTTTATTTTAAATGGCTTATAGTTTCTTAACTTTTCTTTTCTTTTCTTTTTTTTAAGAGGAAGAGTCTTGTTCTGTTGCCTAGGCTGCTAGAGTGCAGTGGCATCATCATAGCTCACTGTAGCTTCGAACTCTGGAGCTCAAACAATCCTCCTGCGTCAGCCTCCTGAGTAGTTGGGACTACAGGTGTGCACCACCACACCTGGCTTCTAATTTTTGTGTTTACCAATTCTTTGCCAGTTATAGATATTACAACTACTTTCTCTATATCTGTAACTTATCTTTATAATGTTTTGGTGTCTGGTTGAACAGACATTTAAAATTTTAATATACTGTAGTCACAGTTTTTATTTTTTCTTTAAGGGTTGTTTTTCTTGTATCATGTGTAAGAAATCCTTTTCTATCCTGTACATATTTTCTTCTCAAAACTTAAAAGTTTTTCTCTTCAACTTTGGGTTTCTAATCTACTGAGAACTTATTTTTGTGTGTGAAATTTAGTTTTATTTATGGATACCATAATGTATTTTCCCAGTACCATCTATTGAATAGTTCATATTTGATCTACTGATTTATTTTAGTACTTTAAATAGATAATTCTATTTATTGTCTTGGCTTCCATTGTTTCTGCTGAAAACTAGCTGTTCCTTTGAAGGTGATTTTTTTCTTGTCTGTTTTTAAGATTTTCAGCAAATTTACTATAATGTCCTACATATGGATTTATTTTTATTTATTATGTTTAGATTTTTTTTTAAATTTTTTTTTATTTCAGCATATTATGGGGGTACAAATATTATGGTTATTCTTGATTCTGTGCTTAGGCTTTCATGATTCTGTAATGTTGTCTTTAGTTTGTAAAGCCAGCCATTATTTTGCCAAATATTCCTTCTGCCTCATTCTCTTTCTCTTCCTCTTCTGTGATTCTATATGAACATATGTTAGAACTTTTAACTATATCCTCTATTTCTCTTAAACTCTCTTTGGTATTTTTTTATTTTTCCATGTTTCATTTTGGATATTTTATTCTGACTTATTGTCTAGTTCATAAATTCTTCCTTAAACTGATCTATTTATAGTTAAATATGTTCATTTAATTCTCAATTTGTATTCATGAAATAAAGTGGCCCTTCCAGGGACCACAATTCAGCTTTTCATCATTACTCAAAAGTTCTCAATTTCAGTTACTGTACATTTTTTCACTAGAATTTTCATTTGGTTCATTTTTCTAGTTTCTGGTTCTCTGCTGAAATTCTCAACCTTTTCTTTTATCTTCTTGAAAATGAGAAATACATGTTAAAGTTTGTGATTGATAACTCCAGTATCTGCAGTCTCTGTCAGTATGTTTCTGTTGTGTACTGTTTCTGATAGTTTTTGTTCATGTTTTCTTGTCTGCCTGGTTTTTTATTGTATAAATGTAAGGTATATAATATGATGTTTTGATATATATACACATAGTGAAATGATTACTACAGTCAAGCAATTTAACATACCCATAACCTTCCATAGCTACCTGTTTTGTGGTAGATCACCTAAAATGTACTCTCTTAGCATTTTCAATATACAATAATTATTAATAATAGTCTTCTTTCTGTGCACTAGTTATCTAGATTTATTTATCCTACATAACTATAATTTTGTCCTATTTGACCTACATCTCCTCATTTCCTCCCTTTTTCTGCTCCTGGTAACTTAACCACTGTTTTACTCTCTTTTTCTATGTACAGTTGACCCTTGAACAACATGGGTTTGAACTGCTTGGGTTCACTTATACATGAATTTTCTTCCACCTCTGCCACTCCAGAGATAGCAAGACCAATCCTTCCTCTTCCTCCTCCTCCTTTTCCTCAGTCTATGCAATGCAAAGATGATGACGATGAAGACCTATATGATGATCTGCTTCCATTTCATGAATGGTAAATGTATTTTCTCTTTCTTATGATTTTCTTAACATTTTGTTTTCTCTAGCTTACTTTATTGTAAGAATACAGCGTATAACATATTCTGTATTCTGTTCCATTGATCTATGTATCTACTTTTATGCCAGTTCCACGCAATTTTTTCTTGCTATAACCTTGTAGTATAATTTGGAGCCAAGTAATATGATGCCTCCAGTGTTGTTATTTTTGCTTTGGGTTGCTTTCACTATTTGGGCTCTTTCTTGGTTCCATATGAATTTTAGAATTCGTTTTTCTAATTCTGTGAAAAATGACATTGGTATTTTGATAGGAATTGCACTGAATCTGTAGATTTGGGCAATATGGTTGTTTTAACAATATTAATTTTTCTGATCCATGAGCATGAGATGTTTTCCCATTTGTGTCATTTATGATTTCTTTTGTCAGTTATTTGTAGTTCTCCTTGTAGAGATCTTTCACCTCCATGCTTAAATTTATTCCTAGGTATTTTGGATTTTTTTACAGCTATTATAAATGGGATTGAATTCTTGATTTCGTTTTCAGCTTGGTCATTGTTGGTGTATAGAAATCCTATTGATTTTTGTATGTTGGTTTTATAACTGGAGACTTTGCTGAATTCATTTATCAAACCTAGGAGTCTTTTGGAGGAGTCCTTAGGATTTTCTAGATATAAGATCATATCATCAGCAAACAGAGATAATTTGACTTCCTCTACTCCACTTTGAATGCCCTTCATTTCTTTCTTATGCCTGATTGTTCTGGTTAGGACTTCCAGTATTATGTTGAAGTGGTTAGGACTTCCAGTACTATGTTGAAGTGGTAAAAGTGGGCATCTTTATCTTGTTCCCGTTTCAGGGTGAATGCTCTCAACTTTTCTCCATTCAGTATAATGTTGGCTGTGGGTTTGTCATAGATGGCTTTTATTATTTTGAGGTATGTTCCTTCTGTGCCTAGTTTGTTGAGAATTTTTATCACAAAGAGTTGCTGGATATTATCAATTGCTGTTTCTGCATCAATTGAGATGATCATATGGTTTTTGTTTTGAATTATGTTTATATGGTGAATCACATTTAATGACTTGTGTATTTTGAACCATCCTTCTATCCCTGGTATAAAAAACTTGATCATGGTGAATTATCCTTTTGCTATGCTGTTGAATTCAGCTTGCTAGTATTTTGTTGAGGATTTTTGTGTCTATGCTCATCAGAGGTATTGGTGTGTGTTGTCTGTTTTGATGCATCCTTTCCTGGCTTTGTTTATTAGGGTGGTACTGGCTTTGTGGAATAAGTTAGGGAGGATTCTCTCTTTCTCAATATTTTGGAATGGTTTTAATACAATTGGCGCCAGTTCTTCTTTGTATGTCTGGTAGAATTTGGCAGTGAATCGATCTATTTCTGAGCTTTTTTTTTTTTCTTGGAATTTTTTTTATTATTATGACTGATTCAATCTCACTACTTTTTACTGGTCTATTCAGGAGTTCTATTCCTTCCTGGTTCAATCTTGGGAGGTTGTATGCTTTCAGGAATTCATCTATTTTCTCTAGGTTTTCAAGTTTGTAAGCATAAAGATGTTTATCATAGTCTCTGGTGATCTTTTGTATTTCTATAGTATCAGTTGTAATGTCTCCTTTTTCATTTCTGATTATGTTTATTTGGATCTTCTCTCTTCTTGGTTAGTCTAGCCAGTGGCTTATCAATATTGTTTATCTTTTTGAAGAATGAAATACTTGTTTTCTTGGTCCTTGTACTTTTTTTTGTCTCTATGTCTGCTCTGATCTTTATTATTTCTTTTCTTCTGTTAACTCTGGGTTTGGTTTGTTCTTGTTTTCTGTTTCCTTGAGGTGTGATGTCAGGTTGTTAATTTGTGATCTTTCTACTTTTTTGATGTGGGCATTTAATGCTATACATTTCCCTCTTTGCGTTGCCTTTGCTGTATCCCCCAGATTTTAGTATGTTGTGTTTTCATTTTTACTCATTTCACAAAATTTTTAAATTTCCATCTTTATTTCTTCATTGACCCAGTGATTATTCAGGAGCATGCTATTTAATTTTCATGTGTTTGTATGTTTTCTGAAGTTCATCTTCATATTAATTTTTAAGTTTATTCCACTGTGGTCTGAGAAGATACTTGATATGATTTCAATTTTTTTGTGGCCTAAAATGTGGTCTATCTTGGTGAATGTGCTTATGTGCTTATGAAAAAATGTATATTCTGTATTTGATGTGTGGAATGTTCTATAAATGTCTGTTAAGTCCATTTGGTCCAAAGTCCAATTTAAGTACAGTGTTTCTTTGCTGATTTTCTATGTTGATGATTGGTTTTGTACTGTGAGTGTGGTGTTGAAGTCCCCCACTATTCTTGTATTGCTGTCTGTTTCTTTCTTTAGGTCAAATAATATTTGTTTTGTGAATCTGGGTACTCCAATGGTGGGTGCTTATATATTTAGTATCATTATATTCTCTTACTGAATTGACCCCTTTATTATTATATAATGACCTTCTTTGTCTTTCTTTTTACTGTTTTTTAATTAAAGTCTGTTTTATCTGAAATAAATATAGCTATTCCTGCTCACTTTTGGTTTCTATTTGCATGGAATAATTTTTCTGTCCCTTTACTTTCACTCTATATGTGTCTTTATGGGTAAGGTTAGTTGTTTGTATGTAGCATATAGTTGGTCATGTTTTTTAAAAATCCATTCTGTTAATCTGTATCATTTAAGTGGAACATTTAATCTATTTATATTCAAGATTAATATAGATATGTGAGGTTTTGTTCTTGTCATATTGTTAGCTGATTTCTAGCTGTTTTATAAATCTTTTGTTCTTTTTTTTCTGTCTTTTTGTCTTTGTGGTCTAGTAACTTCTATCATATTGCCATTTAATTCCTTTCTCTTCCTCCTTTGTGTGATTGCTTTAATACAAATTTGAGTTTTATATTATCATGTGTTTTTTGATGTTTCTTTCCATGTTTAAGACACCTTTGAGCATTTCCTACAGGGATGGTCTCATTGTGATGAATTATCTCAGCATTTGCTTGTCTGGGAAAGACTTTATTTCTCCTTCATTTATGAAAATTATTCTTGCAGGATTTAAAGTTCTTGACTGACAATTTTTTTTTTCTTTCAGTACATTGAAAATGACATCCAGTCTCGTGGAGGCAGCTAGTGCGAGGCTGGGGAGTGCTGAGCCGCGTGTCGTGCCCTGCGCTGCCCAGACTAGCGAACAATACAGTCAAGATGGCTAAAGGTGACCCCAAGAAACCAAAGGGCAAGATGTCTGCTTATGCCTTCTTTGTGCAGATGTGCAGAGAAGAACATAAGAAGAAAAACCCAGAGGTCCCTGTCAATTTTGCAGAATTTTCCAAGAAGTGCTCTGAGAGGTGGAAGACAATGTCTGGGAAAGAGAAGTCTAAATTTGATGAAATGGCAAAGGCGGATAAAGTCCGCTATGATCGGGAAATGAAGGATTATGGACCAGCTAAGGGAGGAAAGAAGAAGAAGGACCCTAATGCCCCCAAAAGGCCACCGTTAAGTGGATTCTTCCTGTTCTGTTCAGAATTCCGCCCCAAGATCAAATCTACAAACCCTGGCATCTCTATTGGAGATGTGGCAAAAAAGCTGAGTGAGATGTGGAATAACTTAAGTGACAGTGAAAAGCTGAAGGAGAAGTATGAGAAGGATGTTGCTGACTATAAGTCTAAAGGAAA
>VBSM01000568.1:2599332-2616249 GCA_008086735.1 Cheirogaleus medius
AAGTAAAAATAGAAAAAATATTAGCCAGGCATGGTGGCGCGTGGCTGTAGTCCCAGCTACTTGGGAGGCTGAGGCAGGAGGATCGCTTGAGCCCAGGAGTTTGAGGTTGCTGTGAGCTAGGCTGACACCACGGCACTCTAGCCAAGGCAAGAGAGTGAGACTCTGTCTCAAAAAAAAATGTGGTGTATATATACCATGGAATACTAACTCAGGAATGGTAAATCAAATACCACATGTTCTCACTTATAAGTGGGAGCTAAGCTATGGGTATACATGGTCATACAGAGTGGAATAATGGACACTAGAGACTCGAAAGGGGTAAGGGATGAAAAATTACCTAGTGGGTATAATGCACACTATATAAGTGATGGGTACACTAAAAGCCCAGACTTCACCACTATACAATTCATCCATGTAACAAAAAACCACTTGTACCCCCTACATCTATTAAAATAAAAAAGACATGAAATTTTAAACCGTTTTTATTACAATACATATTAACTAATAAAAATAGGTTACCTGCCAGATCGATCTCCCATTAACAAGTTGTAGCTTATAACGTTGGAAAGCAAACCTTTGCTTGAAGAGTTACCCCATTTGAGTTTGAGGCTCTGGTGTCCATAGACCACACAATCAAGATGTGGAGGCTCAGGTGGCAGTGGCTTGGTTTTGGCTCTTATTGATTGGCTAAAAGGGCTTAGTCCATAATGATTGATAGCTTGAATTCTGATTCTAGTGGTAAGAAGAAAAAGTTAAAATACATTATTTATATAGAAAAGAAAATCACTTTCTACATATAACCTAAACCCCTAGTAACTATGTAGGCTATTGACCAACATATTATACTAATTATTAGAGATAAATTTTCAAAACAAAATTCTTGAATTTGCATAATCACTAAGGATGATTATTTCTGAGAAAGATCTTTCAAAGTAAGTCTTATGTAGACTATATAAAATAAACAAATGTAGATCTGCTCAAAATTCTCAAAAAGCTTTCCATTTATCCAAAGTAAGATATATGTGACTTACTTGTATGTAGTGTCAGGCTGTAGATTTTTCAGAAGACACTCTGTTACTCTATTAACAGTCAAAATTTTTCTGTCTGCATATTCAATGTTATATCCAGTGATTGGAGAGCCATGGGAATCTGGTTCTTCCCACTGAATAGCAATGCAAGATGATGCCGATTTGGCAGGCACTTTGTTTTCAACTTCACGTAACATCGGTACTACTGCTGGTATGGTTGCTGGTGTGGTTACTATACCAGTTCCTCCAAACATTCCAACCCCAACTGTATTTACAGCCTGAAAATGTATAATTTGTTAGAGGTTCATTATTACTTTGTTTTTGTGCATAACAAAAATTTTCATAAACTCACACTCTAACAATATGGTTCTAAGTTGCTGAAATATGTGCTGAAACTTTTAGGTAGCATATTTTGGAAGGTGATGAGTGTAAATATGGGAAGGTAAATGAAGAGTGCCAATACGAACGCTTCAGGAAAAATATCCAAGCCAAATTCATCAATTACCCCACCAAATTTTTTTCCTTTCCTCCATCTTCTAGTTTCTATCTCTGTTGGTGGTAGCCAGAAGTTCACATCCATTCACCAAGTTTCATTGATTTTATAAATATGTCTTATTTTTAGATCATTATATATTCACATGTACCCCTTTCCACTTTTCCCCAAAGTTAATATTTTGTATAACTATAGTACAATATTACAACCATGAAATTGATGATAAAATCCATTGACATTATTCAGATTGTATCAGTTTTACATGCACTTATATGTGTTTGTATTTAGTTCTATGCAATTTTATCACATGTGCTGCTTCATATGACCACCATACTTAAGATACAAAAGAATCCTAGTGCTACCTTTTATACACACAATAACCTCCTTCCCTCTCCTTATTCCTAAACCCCTGGCAACCACTAATTTGTTTTCCATCATTATAATTTTGTTATTTCAAGAATGTTATATAAATGGAAAAATGCAGTATGTAAACTTTTCATATAGGCTTTTTTTCAGTCAGTATAATTCCCTTGAGATCCATCAAAATTATGGTGTATATCAATAGTTCTTTTTTATTGCTTAGTACTATGCCACGGTATGGATGTACCACTGTTTGTTTAACCATTTACCTATTGAAGGACATCTCAACTATTTCTAGTTTTTGGTTCTTACAAATAAAGGTGCTATGAACATTTATGTACAGTTTTATTGTGCGGACATAAATTCTCATTTCCCTGGGATAAATGCCCAAGAGTTGTGGGTGTTTATTAAGTGCATGTTTAGTTTTGTAAGAAACTCTCATATTCTTTCCAGAGTGGCTATAATTCCCACCAGAAATGTATGAAAGATCCAATTTCTCCACATCATTGTCAGTATTTGATGTTATCACTATTTCTTATTTTAGCCATTCTGATAAGTATGTCATGGCATCTTATTTCCCTAATAGCTAATGATTTTGAATATTTTTTCATGTGTTCATTTGCCCATTTTCTGTGTTGTTCAGTTCTTCCATATCCTTGATCATTTTCTGTTTAGTAGTTTTACCAGTTGCTGGTGGAGGGGGGAGATTTGAAGTCCCTGACTATACATGTAGATTTGTCTATTTCTCCTTTCTGTCCTATTAGTTTATGCTTCATGTATTTGGAGGCTCTATTGCTTTATGAGGGTGGGTTGATCTTTTTATCATTATATACCTCTTTGTCTCTAGCAATTTCTTTCTTTTGAAGTCTACATTATCTAACATTTATGTAGCCTCTTAGGCTTTTTTGGTTTTATTACTGATTGCATGGTATATCTCTTTCATTGTTTCACTTCCAACTTTCCTATGTTATTGTATTTGAGGTAAGTTTTTGTAGACAGAATACTGTTTTATAATGTTTTGAAATGCACTCTGCTATCTCTGTCATTTAATTGACATATTAGACCATTTACATTTAAGGTAATTACTGATATGCTAGGGCTTAAGACTGCCTGCTCTTTCATTTTTTTTGTTTTTTTCTATTTGTTCCTTCTGTTTCTCATTCTTCTGTTTTGCTTTTCTTACCTTCCTGTGGGATACTTTAACACTTTTCAGGATTCCAATTTGATTTATTTATAGTGTTTTTGAGCATTTTGCTTAGCATAGTTTTCTTAATGGATGCCCTAGGTATTAAAATATACATGTGCAACTTATTACAGTCTATTGGTATTAATGTTTTACCACTTTGAATGAAGTCTAGAAACTTCAATTTAGGTATCTTTATTTTCCCCCATTTTAAAATATGACTGTCTTAAGTATTTTCTCTCTATGTATTGAGCACCAAATCAAATGGGGTTATAATTTTTCATTCAAACATCAAATACTTTCTTAGAACCTTTTAAGAAGAAGAATAGTCAATTATATCTATCCCTATCTTTATCCTTTCCAGCTATTTCTTTTCTAAAGTTCTGAATCTTTTTCTGGCATCATTTACTTTTTGTTTAGAGAATTTTCTTTAGCTATTTTTAAAAATTAGATTTGCTAGCAATAAATTCTCTTAGTTTTCTTTCATCAGAGAATGTCTTTATTTCCTCTTCACTTCTGAAGGATATTTTTGCTGGATATAGAAGTTTCTTTCAGTACTCAAAAAATGTACCCACTTCTTTCTGGCCTCCGTGGTTTCAGATTAGATATCCACTATCATTCGAATTGATGTTCTTCTGTAAGTAATGCACCGTTTCTCTCTGGGTGCTTTCAAGATTTTTTTCTTTGACTTTTGTTTTCAGAAGTTTAATTACAATGTGTCTTGTTAGCATGGATTTCTTAGGGTTTATTATATTTCAGGTTTACTTAACTTCTTTAATGTCATTTTTTCCCTAAACTGGAAAGTTTTCACTATTTCATTATATACTTTTTCAGTCCCACTTTTTCTCTTTTCTCTTTCTGTGCCTTTAATGATATGAATATTACCTTTTTTATAGTTTCATATGTGCCTGAGACTCTGTCCATATTTTTCTTTCTAAATCCTCTCTGGTGTTCAGATTGGGTAAATTCTATTAATCTGCCCTCAAGTTCACTGATTCTAATCTTTGGTCATCTCCATTCTAATACTGAGCCTTTCCAGAAAGGTTTTTATTTTGGTGGTTGTATTTTTCTGTTCTATAATCTACAATTGGGTTTTTTCTATAACTTGTTTATTTGCTGATTTTTTATTTTTTAAATTTGTTTTAAGATAACTCATAGTTGCTTGTTGGAACATTTTTATGATGGCTGCTTAAAATCCTTGTCAGATAATTCAAAACTCTGATTCATATCAGAATCTATTGATTTTTTGTCATTCAACTTGTGATTTTACTGGCTCTTGCTATGACAAATGATTTCTTATCTATTCTGGGCATTTTGAATGTTATATTGTGAAATTCTGGGTCATATTTAATTGATTTTTAGTAGGCAATATTTCTATAGAGGTATAGCACAAGGGTTGAATGGGGTGGAAGTTCAGCTACTGTCTAGGCTCTGCTGACATCTTCTCAAAAAAAGTGGGGCAACGATTTGCACTGAATCATTGCCTCTGAGTGGAAGTGTAAACTCAGCTCCCTACTGGGTCCTGCTGATACCATGGAGGGGGGAAGTAGAAGACTGATTATACCTCTTTGTTCCTGCAGGGTGGGGTGGAAGCACAGCTCCCAGCTGGGTCTTGATGACACCAGGAGAGGGGAATGAGGAAAGTTGGGGTGCCAAATAGCATAGCTTCCCACTACCTGGATCTGCCTTGTTGATGCTGAGTAGAGGTAGAAGCTGAGATCTCCATTGAACCCTGCTGACACCAGGTGGCAGAGAGCTGGTAGGGAGCCTCAGTACTGACTAGAATTGTTTCCTGTAGCCTCTTTCAATCTCAGTGCTACTAAGTGGATATGGAGGTCTGCTCCTTATTGGACCTCACTGACACAGGCGTAGGAGGAAAGTGAAGTGCAGGCTAGCACACCACCTTGTTCCTCTGTTGCTACTGTGTGGGAGTGGAGGCTGAGCTTGCTAATAAACACCACCTCCACAGGGAAATTATTAATAGAAGGTTGCAGCTTGCTTCTATCAGGTATAAGAAGTATAGAGGTATAGAAGATCATCAGGTCCCTGCTTGGCCACACTAGTCAGCAGGGGAATGGGAGCAGAGCACCACCTGCTTCTGCCAGGCAGTGGATGGAAGGTTAACTCCCTGCTAGGACTGGCCAAAACCACTGGGTGGGGAAATTAGAGTGTGTTGCTTGCTTCTGGGGTGGGATGGATGGTCGGTCAGCTTTCCGCTTGGCCTGCTGAAATCTCAGGAGTTGGGGAAGAGCAGGGATGTTTATGGTTTTTTCCATTAATGTTTGGCTGGAGTAAGGTGAGTATTGTCAAAAAGATTTTCTGTTGTTACCCTACCCTCTTCCTCATCATTTTGCTGGGGTAACAAGCTTTTCTTGGAGTTTTGTTTTTTCTGTCCATCCCTGTTGGCAGTTTTGAGTTGGAGGCTAATTAGAATCTATGGGAGATAATTAGAAACCCCCTGGGGGCTCATCACTATGTTGTCCTTCAAGTTGTCAGTTCCCTAGTCAGTCTGTTTCCTTTTATCTACCTTTCAGAGTCATCTTATGCTTGTTTGTTGTGTTATATCCAAGGATTTTTAGTTTTAAGATGGAGGAAAGATGCTACTCCATCTTGGCAGGAACATATTCCATTGATTTTTATCTCCCTAATATATTTTAAATCCATTAATGTCTCAGTATTCCTATTGCAATAGCCTTAATGTTCATAACTTCATCATCTATCCTTTGGACTATTGTAATGACCCCCTAACTAGTAAATATATATTGTGAGAACATTTTTTCCAATACAAAAAATAGGGATATCCCTCAAAATCTGACAAAGGATTTTAAAAAAACCTTTCAATCATGAAAGGCAATCTGGGGGCCATATGGGGCTTAGATGCCTGGTATTAGGGCTCAAGTTATGAGTCTTACAATTCTAATAGTTCAGAAGAGGAAGAGATCATTTCCAGCTATGGTTATCAGGGAAACATTTATGCAAGAGCTGGGTTTTAAGAGACAAGATAGGCAGAGAGTATAGAACAAAAGTACAAGGCATATTTGGTGGTAGTGGTCAGGGGTAGACTTGTTTGTTTGGAATAAAGAGTTTATGCAGTTTTTCCTAATTGATGATAATTATCACTTTGGGTGTTTATTAAATATACAGATCAGCAAACTTCTAATTAGAAGTTAGTTAGAAATTTTGATCCAATAGGTCTGAATGGGGATACAGAAATCAATGTTTTTAATAAGCATTTCAGGTGATTCCAAGATCAGAGAAATTTGGGAAAAACAGAATTGCAGAGAAAATAATGGCCGATCTATTAATAGTTGGAATAGAAAAGTAGCTGCCAGGTTATGTGAGATTCTAAATGCCAGGTGAAGGAGGTCAGAATGTTGTCAATGAATATGAGCAATATTTAAGATTTGAAAGTCTGTGACTCTCTTCTGATCTCTACACTGGAAATGCTGCCAGTATTATGAATGTGGATAGCATAGGTTAATAGCTGTTGTCTTGCTTACATTGGAGGAAATGTCAGGTTTACCTGGACTCTGCAAAAATACGTAGTTGCAGGAATGAGACCTTTAACTTCATAGTTCAGGCAAGGGCCAGTGTAAATCAAGTGCATTGATTCTTCAATTTGTCCCCATTCTAGTCTGTAATCAGTGATTTCAGCACCATTGCATACAGGAATCTGAAAGATGCAATAAACACAGAAATTGAGTTCTTTCTCTAAGTGGTTACCATACTAGATACTGTGTGAGTTACAACACAATCCTTTCAATGACAAAGCTTATAATTTATTAAATGATATGAGATACAAGTGTAGAAATAATTAAACATAAGGCAGAACACTATAATTAACATTAAAAGCCTCAAATAAAATTAAGAAAAATTATTGGCTAATTCCACATATTAGATAAATGCCTTTTTAAAATTTATTAAAATTATTTTCAAATGGGTTACTTAAAAAAGAGCAAATGTTAGGGCATGTGAACTCTGAAAAAAAGGGGCAAACTTAAGATATATTAATGTTGTTTAATATTACCATTAGTTAGTGGGATCAAAAACAAACCCTAGTACTCTCTGGCCTTTATACCGTGATATAATCAGACCTGTCATTTATGTTTAACAGACTAAGGCTTTTGTTTAACTGCTAGAGTTGAGGAAAAAGGGAGGAACAATTCATAGATACTAACATGGCTAAATAATTAGGACAGTTCTTATTTTTTTAAGATTGATTAGTTTGAATGATAAAATATTCATATGGATGTGAAAAGTGTTTGTTCTTTTTTTAAAGCTTAATTACTTTAGACATGTTTCTTACATGTCATACTATAGAGTTACATGCAAATAAACATGACCAGAGATTTCCCAATGAAACTTTTTAAAAAAGTACTACATTCTATAAACTGATTTAACTTTATTATCTCTTGTTTTGGTTTTAAAAATTCAGTTAGTTACCTATGGATAGTCTATTTGGTTTTCCAAATTTATTATCCTCAAATATAGAATCTGGAGAGCAGGATAATCATTGCTGTAGACTTCCTAATATCATTAGTATCAAGTCCTAAGTGTGTTGTAGAAACCATGATCCAAGATTTGTGGAATCCTAATTCTAAACTCTGACTCCTTAGAGAGTTCTAGATTTACCAAAAAATTTCTAAGCTAATTACTATGTTTTTATATCACCAAAATTAATAAAAATAAATTGATTACATACTCCCCAACTAACAACAACACAGGTTGGACCCTTGCAGGTTAGCACAGGTGTACCACATTGAGAAGGAGGGCCTGGGACCGGTGCAGTTTCACACTTCATTGAATGAGATCCCAACTACAAACAAACAAACAAACAAACAAATAAGCAAACACACAACTGATTGTGTGGGCATGGTCATTCCCCACCTTGACAAGAAGTAGGAACATATATTCATCCAAAGTGAAATGAAATACAAATGGGCAAACTAAACAATAAAACTTCCCCAGCCATATTTGCTGCTTTTAACCAGAAACTGTGGATTCTTCAGGAATTAATTTACTCACTGTGCATTTCACTTCAGAGCCCCGGTGCCCCTGTGTGTCATCTTCGTTACCTTTTGCCTTTTTGACATACAAAGGTGCTTCGGAGTTTCCATTAGCAAGAGAGTTGTCTAGAAAAATAATTTTTATTTGTAAATAGTTTTAAGAGTGTTTCTTTAATATGATACAAAATAAATTAAAAAGACTCTATGTTGAAACAGTTAAAGTAATAATACTCAAAATATATTAACTTGTGTCAATTAACTTTTAAATTTGCATTAAAAATTTCAATTACTAAGAATTTGCTTGAGCAATATTTGATTTTGTACTAAAAGGAAATCATTTGCTTTGCTTTCATAACATTTAATATATAAAAAAATCAAAAGTTACAAAACAGGAAATTTAGGTTCAGTCATTCAAATCACATAAAGAAGCCTCACCGCATTGGAGGTTTGTTTCTGTGGACTTTGTTTTACCTTTCAAGAGTGGAGGATGGCAAGATTCAGGAGAAATAGTAGGTGTTTGTATAGTCAATATATCTGAAGGCTAAGAAAAATACAAAACACCTTATGACTATATTGAATTCAAGTTCTGTGTTGTAAAACATTTAGTAATATGATACAGTTCATTTCAGTCCTCAATTTAAAAACTTTCCCTCTACCTTTTCTCACCTGGCTTTGGCCTATTGGTGAAGTGCAAAAGAGTCTTAGTTTATATTCAGTACCAGGTTTCAGGTGATCATATAGAAATTCCCTTGTGTCGCCACTGTAGATTATGTTCCAGAGATTCACTGAAGGGATATAAGCAAATTTATCCAATTTGTTTATAGGTAGCTTATAAATTTATGGGTTCCCATGCTTTCTTATGTATATACTAAGAGATAACCATTTTGGAAATTAACTTGGTCTAATGATCTATTTACCAATAGTTAAATAATTTATTCCCAGTAGAATTAAACATAAAATCATAATATATCAGTAAATAAACATGGTTTGTTACTAAAAACTGGAGATATCCAAGTAAGTTCTGGGGTTTAGTTAATAGTATTGTACCAATGCCAATTTCCTGGTTTTGATAATTGCCCTATGGTTATATAAGATATTAATATTAGGAGAAGCTGAGTGAAGGGTTTATATGGGAACTCTCCATACGACTTTTGCAACTTCTAGGTGGGTCTAAAATTATTTCAAAATAAAATCTTTTTAAAAAATGATTCCTTACCATCTGAATTTTCACTAACTTCTAAACTGTAACTTGAAATGTATGTTCCACCATTATCTTTGGGTGGATCTGAAAAGAAAAAAATAAAATTATAATTATTCTTGAATAAACTTAAAAGTCTTTCAATGGAAAGTTATTTCATAAATTAACAAATAATTTTCACAGAGGGAAAAATACAAACATAAAAATATTTTATCAATATCCAGATATTAATAAAGATAATAAAACATAATACTAATTATGAAGCATTTAAATAATATTTTAAGTTATTTGGAAGAGACTGAAAAGCTAGGTATATGTGCTATAAAGTTGATTTCTCTAGTTCAGAGACAGAACAATTTGTATATATATATAATTTCTTGTTAAGTTGACATTTATTATTGATGTGGCCTTCTAACTATGACCTCTAATTAGATGTAATCTTACTTGGAATAACCATAATATTTAAGGACCCATATAAAGTTCAATAATTTGTTCATGTGTGAATTAATAAGATAGCAATAGAAAACTCAATAGAGAACTAGAAAAAAATACATGGTTTGCAACTAAATTTATTTATATGACAGAATATTTCATATACAAATGATTGAGAGAATATTTTATAAAGCTGAGGGAGGAAGATTTCTTCACTATAGTTAATATTAAGACAGAGACAGAACATTTTAAATACAAAAATATTACATACCCCATCCAATTTTTACTCTGTGTGCATGGATCTTTCCCTTTATGTATGGCTTTCTAGGGGATCCAGGTTTATCTGGACAGGTAGTATATTTTACTTCTCCACTGGGGTTGCTTCTTCCTTCCATATTGTAGGCAAAGATCTGTTTGAGTAAAAGAGAATACCTTGGTTGATCATTGGAAATAAGTCTGATTTGAAAATGTTCATAGTTTGTAAATATAAAGCAAGTTATTTGAGTGAACTAAATGCAAAATAAAGTTTAATTTTAAACAAAAAAGATATTCATGTTTCTCTAGTGAAGAGAATAATTTTATATTAAAATATCACTAAAATTTATAAATTATAGTCACATACCCTAAACTTGTATGTAGTACTTCTTTGAAGATTTCTTACAGTGCATGAGAGATCTTCTCCATTATATTTAGGTTTAAAACCTAACCCCTGGAAATGAAAGATAATGAACTTAGGAATCAGACAGGCCTGGGTTCAAATTCTAATTTCAACTTATTTTCCATGTGGGTGATTCTGAGCAAGTCCTTTAGTCTCTCTGAACTTCAATTTCTCTACATAAAAATAAAGATAATTTCTACTTTGAAGGGCTCATTTTTCTTAGGAAATCATTTAGCATATCACTTGCAACAAAGAACACTTCTCAATGTGAGCTGCTTTATTTAAATTGTGGTAAAATATACATAAAATTTACAGCTGCTTTATAAATTGATTAGCCTATTCAGTATAGACTTGAAAGTTCAGAATGGAATGAAATAGATGTCCACTCACATCAGGAATCCAGGGAGATGAGGAAAGGGTAGAAGTATGTTGGGGTGCTGAAGATCTGTGTGACCACCCAAGGTTGTCTGATACAGACCCAAAGTTGGAGAACTAACATACTTCTCTGAGTCTCTATGCTATAGTTATGGCTGATGCTGCTAGCTAATTTTCAGGGGCCTGGGTACCTTTAGATCTCCCTGTGTAGGCTTGCCTAACCCTGGCTCTGCATTGGTCCCATCTAGAACACAGAGGATCAGGAATCATGCAATTCCTGATTGAATTGATTGAGTAGAAAGTAATCAAATTTAAAATGTTTTTAAGTATGAATTCCATAAAAATATACCTAAAACTGAGGTAGAAGATTAAAGCATATGAAAAGGAAACTTACAGATCCTGCTTCCTCCATTTCCAGTACATAAGTAAGAGTATTTGTGTTTGTGTTAGCTGGGGCACACCATTCTAGTGACAAATTACAGATTCCTGCTTCTTTAAGCTTAGGAGGCGAAGGTGTTGGAGGCATAGTTCCTGATGTATGGAAGACTGCTATTTCACTATAATCACTGAAAAATAAGATGAAAATATTAGCTTCAGTTTCTTATTGAAGTATAGACTTTTAAACACTGCAAATAATTCAATGTACCTCAAGCCAAAGTTATTTTTGGCAGCTAATCTGAATGAGTATTTTGTAGAAGCATTCAGTTTAAGGATCTTGTGCTGTTTCATGGTACCGGTATAGCAACTTTTGAAATCTTCACCTTTGCCCTTAATAATAGACATAAAATATTAGAATATCATAAAATGCTATAATTAACAACAAAAATGCATCATAACATTAATAATTATCCAGAAACAAATGCTTTTAAAAAATAAAACGGTATACCTCATCCCATTCCAAAAGGAAGCTGCTTATTTTGGAACCATTATCATTGGAACCCTAAAAGTATCAGAAAAATAAAATTATAATGGGCTGTTTTTACACAGAATATGAATATATGTATAATGCATGCATATGTATATATGTATATACATTTAAAGGGGTATAAATTACTGTAAAATCAGTCTTTATATTTTGGTTTTGATCCAATCTAGATTTTAAAGTCAAAATGCACTTTTTACGCTCTAAAAGACATGCCAGAATTCTGTTTTGTTGTGTTTTCCAAATTGTATACAATGAAAAAATTAGGATTTAATTAAGTTGAGAGGTAGATTTATTGACAAATACGATTATAAATAACTAGATTTAGGTTATAGAAATTGATACTTCAACTTTTATTAATTATCGAAATTCTTATTGACATTTTTCAATTTACTAGATGCTTGGTATCAGTAGAAAGAAGAAAAAGATTATTATAGAGAAGAAAAAGTGCTAGGGAAATAGGTCAGATGAGGCATGCATAATTCCCTATTTAAAATTCAGGATATAGTAGAAAGAGTGTTTTTAAATCATGAAAACATGTTGAGGTGGTTTTGGCAGTAAAATCCTTACTTTCCACTGTAAATTCAGGCTGCTCTTGGATCGGTTAATCAGTTTGGGTGCAAGTGGAGGGTCCGGTTCGCAACCTGGGGTTGTGAAGCTAACCACTTCAGACACAGTTCTGTGTTCTGAGCCTCTTATAGCTGTGACTCTAAAAATGTAATGACAATTATTATAAGCTTTTAAATATTTATCTTAACATATGTACTAAATTGCAAACTTGAGATTCCAGACACATTTCCTAGGAGCTAATTATAAAAAATATACCAATAGAGCAAAGTTGAATAGCTGCTCTATAATGATTCCCAAAGTACCCTCTCACTTGTTCTAAGTGAAAGTGAACTAATGCTGCATTTGGAGGGGTTGTTTTGAAGCTTGAAGGAAAGGCCACTTTGCTGGCAAATGACAAGGCTGACTACAGACTGAGGAGTCTGGCTGGATACAGGGTAGGGATAGGTTGTGTAGGATGGAGTTCTTACCTTAAAAAATAGGCCATGGATGGCTGTAGATCAAGTAGGGTAAACGTAACTCCATCGCCACTGTAAAGATAAGCTTTGTTTATAATGGATCTTGTACATATTTAAAAGCAAAATAATCAGTTCTAATTTTATACATTCAACTGACAAAAATAGAAGTGCAGTTCTTCTTGAAGTCTGGATAACTTTAAACTCATTTTATATTCATGCAAAATAGTAATTTAATAATTCAAAATGATTCATTTGCATGCCAAATTAATATAGTTTTAAGAAAAGAAATTTTACTATTTTACCACTACATGGTTTTCATACTGTAATAGTGCAGATTTGCCTTTAATTAGCTTATTTTAAATAGTGTAGATATGAAAAAATTCAAAGACACCATGCAACATGAAATGTATTCATTCTGTCACACAGAACAATTTTTCTGGGGTGGACACTTATCTGCTACGGTCACTAGAGTGACTGTGCTCCCAATGTCTTCCTGAGTAAACAGTCACAAGTACGTAGGTGTACTCTACCACCTGCAGAAATTTCTTCAAGCTCTAGACCCTAAAATATCCTCCACAAAAAGCTAAAAGATTGATACTTCTAAGTGAAGACTGATAATTCTGAGCAAAGGCCGCTCGGGGTGATCAGAGGTATAGGCAAGAATATTTTTATAAAAATAATAATGATTTTTGTAAAGTGCATAATGCCAGAAAAAGACCACCATACAAATTCATGCAAAAGCTATTTTATTTTTACTTATTTATTTTATTTATTAGAGATGGGGTCTTGTTATGTTGCCCAGGCTGGTCTTGAACTAGTGGCCTCAAGCAATCCTGCCTCAGCCACCTGAGTCACTAGGATTATAGGCATGAGCCACTGCACCCAGCAAAAGTTAATTTTATAAATAGCTTTTCATCACATTTTACATCTTCCTATTCCCCTACCCAATATAGAAGATGTATATTGTAATTCTTAAATTTAAAAATTTTAGCTGCTAATTATAAAAGAAATAAAACTTTACATGATATACAGCTAATTACATTAAGATCTTCACTTTGAGTCTCTGAATAAAGATGAAAAATTATAGCAAATAAAGTTTAAGATGTGTTATGTTTTTTAAAGTATGATACAGACAACTCCACTATCTCTGTCTGACTTATTGCCTAGTTGTTGGTGGGCATAGGAATTTCTCTTTCTTCCCCACTTGGGATTTCCTTCCCCTGTGCTTCTCTCAGCTTGCTGTCTTTCGGATTACACATGCCTATCCAGTCCAGAAGCTGTTGAGAGTGGTGCTCCTGCTGTGTCCTCCACTGTATCCCCTAATCCTGGTTCTATCTTTTGAGCACATTTCTAAGCTCATCCTGCTACTATCACAGCTTTCACCTTATAATTAGCTCCTATAATG
Organism: Cheirogaleus medius; assembly: GCA_008086735.1. Lineage (NCBI taxonomy): Eukaryota > Metazoa > Chordata > Mammalia > Primates > Cheirogaleidae > Cheirogaleus > Cheirogaleus medius. The sequence goes on from VBSM01000568.1 coordinate 2,613,418, forward strand.
AAATTCCTAGGAGACCCCAAGTCTTAAATTCCCATTGTAATGTAAATACCTTGTTTGTGTACCCAAAGGCCTACAATTATGTGAAACTTTATTTTTCCCTAAAATGACCTAAGTGAAAAATGAGAAGGGGAATTGGAAGGAATCTGTTCTTACCTGAGTTTAAACTTGACTAATAGGAAGTATGTAAACTGAAGTGAATGAATGGACCAGTTGATATTTAAGATCCCTCTCAACTCTAATATATTTATGATCCAATGAATTTTGTGGACTGGCCTGGCAATCTACCACCATTTAGAAAACTATTTCTGTAGAAAAATGCATTTCAAGTTTGGAAAAAATTGCAGAAAAACTTTTAGAACTCAACCTAGGTATAAGTTGGGGTCTGTATGTTTAGAGAGCATATTTGAATTGAATTATGAGAAATAAGGAATTATTAAAAAGAAAAAGACTTACATATACACGTTTTTATATTTTCCATTTTTACCACTGTTAGATATGGCCAATTCAAATGTTACAGGAGATTTAGTATGATCACATTTCTCAGAATCACGCAGATTCCATGAAATAACAGCAGATCTTGTTTGAATATCAGAAACCTAAAATAACAAAAATTCAAGTAGCATTGTTAAAAACTATAATGTATAAGTTATGCTATAGTCTTTATCTAAGTCTTATTCAATGCTAAGTATATTGTTCTCATATTAGGTGCTTAAATGCTGTGATTAAACAATGAAACATTAATCCTATCTTTGACAATATCAAACTGAATCTTTATTTATTGAATTGCTAAAGGAGATTATAAAAGTTTTAACCAGGTAAAGGCTTCAAACTAAAACTGTACTAGAGAAAAATACCAGTGAATTTGCATGTTTTAGATTGACAAAGTAAATTCAAAGGAATACTTAAATATTCACTTTACTTACTACAGGTTTCTCAGTGTTGAAACAGTATGACTTTCCATGTTCCGTTTTGCGTTCTAAAAGTAAAAAAAGCACCCCAAAACAAAATATTACATTAATAAAACCAAGAGAAAGAAGTTAGATGTCTATTATACAACTGCAAATATATTATCACCAAGAGATCTACTAAACACCTAATAGCAATTTACATTAAAAGATTTAAAGGAAGAGAGTAGTCTAAAGTGTATAATATTAAACAAATTCTAACAAAAGCCCCCAATTTAAATAATATCATATGAACTGGTTAGGATCATAGAGTAATTTGCAATGTTTCACTGGCAGGCAACTAGAAAAAATTATGTGGCATGTTCATTTTGCATGAAGAGTCATTTCTTCATGATTTTAAATGGCAGTTTGTGGTTTTTATACTATTCAACCTTAAAAAGGAAGGAAAACTTGTCTTTTGCAACAATATGGATGAATCCGAAGGACATTATGCTAAGTGAAATAAGCCAGGAGCAGAAAGACAAATACCACACGATCTCAGTTATATGTGGAATTTAATAAAGTTGAACTCATAGAAGTAGAGAGTAGAATGATGGTTATCAGAGGCTGTGGAGGTGGAGAGAGAAGGAATGGAGAGTTGATCAAAGGGTACAAGTTTCAGATAGACAGGAGGAATAGGTTTTGAGATCTGTTGCACCGGAGGGTGACTACAGTCTTAATGTATTGTATATTTCAAAATAACTAAGAGTGTAAATTTCAAATGTCTTACCATAAAATATGATAGGTAACTGAGGTGATGGATATGTTAATTATCTTGATTTAATCATTACACATTGTGTACATGTATTAAAGCATCACAGTGTACCCCATAAATGTATACAATTTTGATTTGCTAATCAAAAATAATATTAATAATACATTTAAAAAAGAATTTAGAGGTAGGGGTACAAAGAAGACCAGAGGAAATGAAAGTAGACAATAGTGCCTAAATATTAAAAATGCACTGGATTCCTAAACATTAGGATATTTATTCACTGGCAACAAAACCAAACTCCTGATCTTACCTTTTTCTGCCACATTTGGTGATGGGCTCTTATTTTGTTTTCCACCTGGTTTCTGCTTGATGTTTTCGCCTCTTGTAGCTTTCTGTTTCTTTCCATGACTAGTCTCAACCTGAGCACTGGCAGTGTTGGAAATGTTGGCATCATTGGAAGTACTGAGAGCATTATTAATGGAAGAAGTGCTGGGAGCATTTTCAGAGATGGAAGTATTAGGAGTGCTGTCAGAAATAGAAGAGCTTGGAATACTGTCAATAGCTGATGGTATGAGAATATTGTCAATAGTTGATGATGATATGGGAGTACTGTCAATAGTTGATGGTATGGGAGTACTGTCAATTGTTGATTGCCTGGGTGTACTGTCAGTCATTGATTGACTGGGAGTTCTGTCAGAGATGGTAGTTTGGGGAGCATAATTAGTGTTGGAAGGGCCCAGAACGTTATCAGTGGTAGCAGGGCACAGAGTAGAGTCTGAGATGGAAGTGCTAGGGGCATGGTCAGTGGAAGAATTTCTGGGATTTTTAACAGTGATGTTAGTGCTTGCAGGTTTGTCAATGGTATCAGTACTGGGAGTATTGTCAGTGTAAGTGTTTACATTGTTCACAGTGCAGGTACTTGAAGTATTGTCCACAGTGTCAGTGTTTGAGGTATCGTCCATAGTATAGGTACTCAAAGTATTGTCAACAGTGTTAGTGTTCAAGGTATCGTCCACAGTACAGGTACTCAAAGTATTGTCAACAGTGTTAGTGTTCCAGGTATCATCCACAGTATAGGTACTCAAAATATTGTCAATAGTGTTAGTGTTTGAGATATCGTCCACAGTGTAGGTACTCAAAATATTGTCAATAGTGTTAGTGTTCGAGATATCA
>VBSM01000568.1:2616349-2646789 GCA_008086735.1 Cheirogaleus medius
TAGTGTTAGTGTTCGAGATATCGTCCACAGTACAGGTACTCAAAGTATTGTCAATAGTGTTAGTGTTCGAGGTATTATCCACAGTATAGGTACTCAAAATATTGTCAATAGTGTTAGTGTTTGAGGTATTGTCCACAGTACAGGTACTCAAAGTATTGTCAACAGTGTTAATGTTCGAGGTATCATCCACAGTATAGGTACTCAAAATATTGTCAATAGTGTTAGTGTTCGAGATATCGTCCACAGTACAGGTACTCAAAGTATTGTCAACAGTGTAGATGCTTGGAGCACTGTCCACAGTGTAAATGTGTGAAGTACTGTCAGTGTAGGTGGTTGGAACAGAGTTCACGATGTGAGTGTTTGGAGAACCAGAAATACTGGAACAATCATTAGTTTTGTTCATAGGCAAAGAGGTGTTGTTAACCATATAACCCTTCTTGTGTCCACCAACTTGGCGTTCTCTCGTTTTTTTCTTCATATGTTCTCCCATTTTAGCAGGTCTTTCATCGAGTTGGTTATAATTTGCTCTTCCATGTGAATAGTTTTCTAAGAGACAATGGAATACTAAATTAATTATTAAATTATTAATTATTAATATTTAATAATTATAATAATTACATATCTCAAGGTCTTTCTTATCTAATCAACAAAAAGAGCATTGATAAACCATTCTTTACTTAAAAAAATTTTACTTTGCTTTAATAAGGGCATTAGGTATGTGTGTGTTTATAATGTATTGATATGTACAGAAAGAAAAACATAAGCAAATACAGTGTTTTCCTAGGTAGTAATTCCACTTCCAAATTTTAAGGTCTTGAGATGATTCTAATGTTGACCCTCCACTGTCTTTTATATTCCCAGTATAGGGCATTAATAATTAAAACATTTTAAAATGACTTTCCAATCTGATTTTATAGACCCAGTCAAGTAAAAATAAGCATCATAAATCACATGCTATATCAAAGTAAAACAAATATTTATAGAAAATTCTGTTTAATAAGTACTTTGCCAAAGATTTATATCTTAGGTTTCTTCCACTACCTAAGGTTAATATACATGTACAAAATGCAGTCACTCATGGAAATATTACTATCTTCCATTATTTTCATTTTAAAATCGTCCAAAGCTGCTAATTTTAACAAAATCAAACTATTTCCTGTTAAAGAAAAATGTATACTACCATGATGCTCTTGATATGTAAATGTTGCTGGTGGCGGTGGTGGTGGCGGTGGTGGTGGTGGCAGCTGCTGTGGCACAGACTCTTGGGTGTAAGGCGGTGGAAATTCCCCTTGAGCTGGGGGATACATCAGTTGAGGAGCTTGTGGATACATAGGAGAGGATGGTGTTACGAAGTGTGATGCTTGTTGCATAGAAGCAGGCATGGACCTGTGATAGTCAATTGTCTGAGGCAAAATAATAATTTTGCGGATCCCATTTTCTTCTACTACCTAAGATGGAAGACAGAATCATATAAACAATTAGAATCCATAAAAATCAGCTTTTTTTCTATTAAGTTTTGGATTTGCATCATATGTTCTTAATTTAGAAACCTAAAGCATCAAAACCCAGTAATCAAGTGAAGCTATAATGTCAAGAAGGCAAGATAATTCTTCATTTTCCCCATGTATATTGGTTTTAAAGAGGTAATTTTTGACAATAGATAATATATTGACATGGTTCAAAACCATAAAGTATAAATAAGTGTATGATTAAAAGTTTCCCATCTAACCCTTATCTGCTTAATGCCCTCGGATAGATAACTACTGTTCTTAGTTTTCAGAATCCTTCCAGAATTTTTTAATGCCTATATAAGCAGATAAGAATGCAGATTCTTATTTTCCTTCTTTTTTAGGTATGTGGCTTGTTTCCAGCCTTTTGTGATTACCAGCAGTATTGTAATGAAAAATCTTGTATATTTGTTATTCAAAATTTGTGAAAATATACCTGTAGGATAAATTTCTTAAAGTGTAATTGCTGGAGAAAGGGTATATGCATTTGTATTTTCATTAGATATTGCCCAATAGATAATTCCATTTAGAATTAAACCATATTATATTGACTTATTTAGCATGTTTTTCATCTGCATAGCTGTTCAATAGACATAACCAAATAAGCCACTAAGGCAAAAACTATGAAGAAGCAGAAAAAGGCATATTCTCAATTATAATATTGCCCAAGGGTCCTCAAACTTTTTAAACAGGGGGCCAGTTCACTGTCCCTCAGACCGTTGGAGAGTGCGCACTGTGGGCCCGAGGACGAGTGGGATGAGTCGGCTGCTAAGCAGGACAGGCAACGGCGGCAAAAACACCCGGCGGGCTGGATAAATGTGCTGGCGGCCTGCGGGCCGTAGTTTGAGGACGCCTGGTCTAGGCCATGGAATATCTTATTAATCTCTATAGAAGCCATACTTTCCTGCCCATTTTAGATGCTTGATAAACATTTGAGGAATTTCATAAGTGAGAATGAAATACTACTGAACTTAAACATATAAAGTAATTTTAAGGACTAAAGCACACATACTACAAAGGCCATTACTGCTGCAATTTTAATAGATAATTAAGATATGTTAAAGTACCCAGAAACAAAAAAATGGAGGATTAATGAATATTAAGAGATACAAATTAATTAGATGAATTAGGCATTATTTACATGACAATCTAAGGAAGGATTAATTTTAAAGATTTGGTTAAAAGCAATAGCTTTTTAGCAATGATGATAACAGTAAAGTGAATTAATAAATAGTATTCCATAAGTTCTCTTATCATATAGTGACATAATGAAAAATGTTAAATGATAACTTAGAGCTAAACACCAAATAAAAACCATACAAGCATACCTGAGACATGTAGCCAGGAGGAAGATATATTGGTGGCAAAGTACCACTTGGTGACATCAGAGGTACATCGGCAGGTCCTAAAAGAGAATTATAAATAATAAATACTGTAATAAGTTAAAAAAATCCATTATAAGAGCCAGTTAACTTTGCACAGTGAAAGCCAGCTCCAAGGTCAATAGCCAGCCATTTTGAAAATGTGTGTTGTTTACTCATAACGGGGACTTGGTCAGAGTGTAGATGAGTCAATGAAAATTCATCACAGCCAGTGGAAAATAACTAAGGCATATAATGAGTATTGAGTAAAACTTATAAAAAACAGTTGGTAAGTCTTATTGCTAATGAAAATGAACTATCATCCTTCTGGTATAATTGCACTTTTACTTATTGATTCTTTCTCATCTATTGTGGCTATATACTGAGTAATAAAAATTTTACTCTGTAACATAAAGATATTTTTATAGTGACATTACCTAATAAAACTTAAATCAATTTTCATTTTAAGGGCCCCACAAAACAATGCTAAAGTGAAAAAGATGTTAGAAAACAGCATATTATAAAGACAAAGACCCAGTACTACTTATGTGATACCCTACTTTTTATACTAGGTATTCTTACTGTCTTTAAATATATGGTTTTGTAGCAATTAAACATATAGCACAGAATGGAGATTTTATATGTCATCATTCTTTTATCTGAAATTATTATAATTAGTGCTTGGTTCTAAAAATATATGTGGCTTTCAAGTCCTAGAATGGTAATTTACTTTTAATAATTGGAAAAATAATAAATATGAGTTCATGAGAAACTTTATATAGTAGCCATATAAAATCCATTGTTAGATGATAATGTTTTTAGAAGTTCTTGAGACATAGCTCAAAATCACTTTAGGATACCATGGTGGAGGAGCACAGGGGGGTTCCGCCAGAACTAACTCTTCAGTCCCACGCCCAGTAAATTATGCCTTGGCGTTCAGTATGGTTTCTCCTGGCAGCAAACTCAATTTGGGCCAGAGGGAGCCCCTGGCTGTAGCAGGGCAATTTATGGCAATATCAGGTAGAAGGTTTAAATGTGCAAGAATAGCCGTCAGGGTCCTTTGAGACAGTCAAAAGGAATGGCATGAAAAAGCCACCCCAGACTGACTTTTTGTAAAGAAGAAAGACCTTAAACATTGCCCAAAATTGCAAAGGACTCGGGTGCTAGGACGCCTCCAGGAAAGCAAATAGCCTTTTTTATTTTTTTTAAGTCCAGGACTCAGACAGTGAAGGAGGAGACCCAGAGCCCCTGCCTCCAAATAACCCCACAGGAGCCCTGGGCAAAATTGACAGCGGGGATTCAACTGGCACTACCTGTGTGGACAGAAGTGGTCTAGGGAGCCCCTTCCCTTCACTGTCATCCTGATTCCTGGCACCAGCTGCACCTGGTGCTCTGTGGGCCAGGGAGGGGCCACTGTCTATGGCAGTGAGGCAGCCATAGACAAGCAGCAGCTGAGAAACTTGTTGCAGTGGGCCCAGGAGGTGGACCTGGGTGATCAGCAGGAGTACTGAGGGATGTTTCAGAAGTGGCAGAAGCTCACTTCAGGGGGGTGCTGCCAAGCTCCTACTGGATGAATACCAGGGCCTGGTGAAGTATATAGGAAACTGCCATTGCACTTCCAAGTTTGGGCCTAAGCAGGCCTGCACATCATTACAGCATTGGCAAGAAGAAAGCTACCCAAAGTGAGTAAGGCCATATATAGGCTGACAGGACCCCTGAGACATACAGAGAACAGTTAAATTCCCTATAGTAATGAGTATGGATATTATGTGCAGGACTGACATGCCACTAAGGCATTGTACAAATGACTATGAATGATACCCGGTTACATTGGAGTGGCAGGATCCTGGGACTGGGGTGGCCTTGTGATGCTGCTAGACTGTGTTAGAGGCTTCAAAAGGGCTCTCCTGCCCTGTTTGATGGGAGCTTAGCAGAGGACTTGTGAAACTTGCAGTTGGATAGATTTACAAACAACAGGTTACTTGTCTAAGGTCCATAAGAACGGCAGGGTTCTGTCTTGTCTGAACTTTGGACAGATGGCAAAGCCCTTGCATGGGGCCCTTAAAGAAACAGATGTGGGGCCCCTGATCTGGGCCACAGGCTGTCAAAATGTCTTTGAAAAACTAAAGCAGAGTCTTATGACTGCCCCCGCTTTGGGGTTGCCTGACTCGCAAAAGGAATTTAAATAATACAAAAAGCAAGGAATAAGCCTTGGAGACTTGGTATAGATGCCGAGAGACATCACATGGCCAGTGACGTATTTGTCAAAACCACTGAATAATATTGCAAGTCGCGATATTGGCACTGCCACCTGGGACGTTAGCCCCAAAAGCTGAGCAGATTGCTTTAACCAGAACTCTTCAGTTATCCAGAGGGAAAGAGATAACTAAATGTTTTTGTGATTGTTCATGTTCATGGTGCCATTTGGAAGGAAAGGGGTGTCTTGATGGCAGGAAATAAGGATATTAAGTATGCCACCAAGATAATGGTCCTAATATAGGCTGTAGCTGAGCCCAGGTGGGTGGCCAGTATGACAAAAAGAAATCAGGTCACTGGCAGAGCTGCTAAGGAGGCTGCTGGAGGTGATCTGTTCCTCAGGGCCTTGATACCCCAGCTAGATTTAGACCCCATTAAAAACTAAAGACTGGCATTGTGACATTTGGGATGGCACAGCTAAATGGAGATAGAATTCTTATAGACTCGTCTCCTACCCAAAGCTTTGGTTCAGCCTCTTATGAGGCACCCACATGAATACACCCATTGGGAGCATGATGCCTTGATGGATTTGGTGAGACTTCATTTAAAGGGGCCCTGTTTGCAATTAACGGTTTATGTGCTTGGGCAGTCCAAGGACAGAAAGCACCCCACACAGGGAGCTCAACATGTGGGGGGCCGCCCTTTTGATGATTGGCAGTTTTACTCAGATGCCTAGGCTTGCACTGGTGGATAGTTTTTCAGGCTGGGTAGAGGTTTGTCCTAGTTGAACAGAGAGAACATCTGAGGTTCTGAGATGGGCTCCTACTGGCTTGTATTGGTAGATACGTTTTTAGGCTCGATAGAGGCTTATCATACCCGGCGGAAAGAAAAGAGCATCTGTGGTTACCAGAATCCTTCTAGAGGAACTCACTCTGTTAGCTCTACCAGGAGCTAACAGGGCCTTTGCCAAGTTCCTGCACATGTACAAGAACAGGCCCCGGACTATGATGGGATGATGGGGATCAAAAATCCAGGGAAAGAGGCCAAGCAAATGGAGAATAACATACTGGTCATGGAGGCCATGGACAGGGAGCTGCAGAGACAGCTCAACAGTTCAATGTATCACCATATTTGGCTACTATATGACACTGCCCATTAGGGGAATCTTTGCTTCCCACCATCTACACTTGGATCGACTGCATAATGTCTTGTGGTCGCCCATAAACTTCTTCGAGTGGACCCCCAGTGGGAACCTGGTAAACCGTTTCTCCCCAAATCTGGACATGGTGGACTCAATAATCCCACATGTCATCAAAATGTTCATAGGCTCCTTTCCTCCATACGGAGTGATAATGGACCCTCCTTTGTAATGGAGGTAACCCAGCAAGTAAACAAAGCCCTTTATCTAGACTGGAAATTACATGGAACCTAGCTAAAGTGGTATAAGGTATTGCTGCTTGCCCTCCTCTAGATAAGAGTAGCCCTTTAGAAGCAGGCTTAAGTTAAGCACCTAAGAAATAGTTTATGAGAGACCCTTCTTAGCACCCTGAGGGAAGTATGGTAATACAATCATAAGTAAAAGAAAATAGAGTAAAGCAATATGTCAAATTTGAGTGGGTCAGGTGCTAACCACTATGCATGAGTTTGCCTCTTCAAGGTCCCCGCCCCAGTTGGAAACAGAGAAGTGGAAGGGACTCTGTGAAGTACCTCTAACAACTCACACCACGTTTAAATTGTCAGAAGTGAAACCTTGGGTCCATATCATACCAAAGTAAAGAGGTATAGCCCCCAGTGGAGGGGCCAGCCTTAGGCAATCTAAAGTATCTGAGAAAAAGGGAAAAAAGAAAAAATATTGGTATTTTTGCTAATCCTTTTTGGTTCTGTCTATAGGATAGGAGGACAACTCCTTAGTGAGGATTTCCTGGGGCTATTGTCTCTTCTTTTGGTCTGACTTGCTGCTGGGTGTGTTATCCTAAACCTCATTTGGTGCAAGTATTTCTGTACTTGGTTTCTGAATTTGCAGAAGCCAGTCTCCCAGATCACCTACAGGGTACAACTAATAGCTCTGTACTGAGAGGCCCCATGTTTCTTTTCTAACCCAGTCATGTATCGGACATTGTGTTCAAGGCAATAACCCATTTCACCTTGTCAGTCCTCATGGTTGTAGCTATTGCTTATGTCCTTTTCCACCTGATAATCTGTACCTTCCATCTAAAACATTGCCACAATTCAGCAGGAAGTAGTTCAATGACTACGTTACCCTTCCTCCCATAGATATGGAAGGGTAAAATTGACAGTGGGGAATATATAACAGAGAGAATGGTCTGAAAAGGGTAAAAATGTTTTGTGTCTCTTCAAAACTCCTTCACCTTTTTTGAGAACTAAAACCTATATCTTTGCCTCAAGCCAGTGGTCAGGAGGGGCAGGAGAGTGTCCTTTGTTCTTTGTGCCACAGGGAATGGATCAAGGGAGTTGTCCAGGTGGAGGTCAGGAGACTGTCTTAACTGAAGATGGGATTAATCAGAGGTCATGAGATTGTTTTAGCTGAAGAAGGGATTAATTAGAACCATCCCCTATAAAAGCTGTATTTCTACTTAGAAGCAGGATGTGGGTACTTTAATACTGGAGTCTGCCAACCTCCTCATTTGCCAGCAAATTAATAAACTTCTCTTTCCTTCTCCCTCCAAAAAACCCCACAAACATCTAATTGAACTTTAACTGACCTTGAATGTTCTGAATGTTCCCATCGTCAGACTTGATAGTGAGGGTCTCTCCAGGATTAACTTGCACTAATATAACCTGGAAATAAACAATTCTTTAATGACATACTTTCCTGTTAATCTATGAAAAATTATTATTATCCTTTTGGATAACATTAAAAAGTGTCATACTTTTTCTAAATAAAAAATAATACTAGATTCAAGAAAATTTTGACCAGTTATAATTATGAGGCTCTTAAAATGCTAAAGGAGAAGAGTACAATTGGATCAATAGGCACTCAGGAGAATTTCAATACTCTTTAGTAAGGTCAGGCCCTCCCCCACCCAAGTAAAATTAAACATAATAAGGTCATAGAAAATAAGTGTATTGAGATGGAAAACCCAACTCCACCCCCATTGAAAAAAAAAACCCACTAAATGAAAAACATGAAAGAAAACATATCTGAAGGTAAGATTTAGACATACTTGTTGTATCCAGTACTGAGGACAGGAAGGCCATCCGGTATATCTCTTGGGATGAGTCATCATTTGTGAATAATTAGTAGTATACTGTGTTGCGACACTGGTGTCCAGAGGATAACTCTCCATCTAGTAAAATAAACGTAATTTTAACTTTAGTAAGGTCATTTTATCTCAATTCATTTTGATGCGGTCGTATCAAACAAAACATAAGCTAGCAGTACAATCTTTGCTCTTTTTAAAACCCTAGATAAGGGAAGTTAGTGATCTTTTTATATTACATATTAAGATAGGATTTCTCTTGAATAGATTAATTTAAAGAAGGAGCAAATGCTAAATCTGAACTACATCCTCTTTTTCTTTCTGGAAATCAATCCTATACATAGAAGTAATTGCTCCTCAAATATAATATTTTAAATATTAGAAAGTTGAGCTCATAGCTATGAATGAGTATGAAGGAACTTTGCATTAAAGTCATATTTTTAAACTACATATCAGAAGAAACTGTGGTAGTATAGACTTTAAAGCATAACACCAGGATTTTTTAGTTGATCAAGGGAGGCTGAAAAAGCAGCTAAATCAACCCCAAAGGAAGTTGTATGTGGCCTAAACTAGTTGTATGTGGCCTCAACACTAGTGTTAAGTGTCTCAAGTAATTTTAAAAGGCCTATAAGAAAGATAAACCAATGTTGATGAAAAGACTAGACGCTTCCAAAACAAGTGACCAATCATAAAAAGTGACTTTTTCTAAATAAAAACTAATACTAGATTCAAGAAAATTTTGACCAGTTATAATAATAAAAAAAAAGAATTACCCTTACCTGGTGCATGGGACTCCCACTGATAATGGGAGCTATAGGAGGTGTTTCAGTAACAGTAGGTGCAAGCCCTTGTTCAGTCATATCTGAAAAGATTGGCTTTCACAATAAGTGATGTTTCTAAAAAGAAAATGAAATATTAATCAGATGAAGTCATGGTTTTAAATGACAAAACGTAATGAAATACTCCTGAGAAAAGCCATTTTAATTTTTCTCTCTAGAAACATTTACTTAACTGAAATTATCTTATGGCAACGTTCCAAAATAACCATTGATCTTCATAAATGAGAGTTATAAAATTTGGAGTCAAGTGTTTTTACACGATTGACTCCTCATGCATATGAATGCAAAGATAGCTCCATTTCACAGCACAAAGAATGGTTTAGTTAAACAAGTCATTCATTATTTGATCCACTCAGATAAAGTTCAATTGATTTCTAATCTATGATGTTAACTGCCAAATAAGACTTCATATTGCTTAGATAGACTTAAGAAGTAACTAAATCCCTTTACAAATAATAAGAACATAGCTATCTACCTTAACTCTCTCAGATAACTAAAACCAAATATCTAAACATAATCCAAATCTTCAAACCCAAATGTTTAAACATAAAATACTTTCCAGGTTCAAATACTTCATGTGTAGATGGCACCAATTAACAGAATATGATGCAGTCGTCCAAATCTTGATTCCATAAATACTTGGACAAAAATCGGAAAGAAAAATCTGATCCTTTTGAAGGTGGAGAAAGAGGATACTCAAGAGAAAACCTCTTGTAGCAAGGCAAGTCCTCCAAATGAAGTGTACTGTTGTGGTTCTACAACTCCTTGGTAACACTGATGTAAAAGAATACTCACTATGTCATAATTCTAGTCACTACCTACATCATTTCCTTACCAAATTTTCTTGGATATAGTCTTAAAAGACTTTTTACTTGTGAATATGGCTTTTTGTAAATTAAAGACTTGATTTTCTGGAAAAAGAAAATGTTGGGAAGTCATAATGAAATATGGAGTGTATTTAATAGGAAAATGTGTTATTTTCTCTTAGGTTAGGGATATAAGAAATAGTTACCAAATCAAAGTTTTAAAATATTTACTCAACAGTGGCAAGCACCTTAGGCTAATTTAAAACTCATCTTGCATCACTACAGATTGTTTTCATTCAGGGCAAAAGTCGTTGTTCTCTAGCTCATTCTAATGGCTAGATTGGTCAAAATTTAAAATGTAACCTTTAGTGACATTTAAAAATAGTGACTGACCAATAAACTCTCTCTCTCTATTTTTCCCTCCCATCCCCTAATCTGTTCATTTTCAGAATTTCCAATCATGAGTGTACATGGTATGTCAAATTAATAGGGTTTACTGCTTCACCTCTTTATCTTTTCTATAGCTATGCAGCAACTTAGGTCTAGAATTAATCATTTATTCAATCTTCTGTGTAGATAACTAGCCTTCAGGTCAAATTGAGAGAAGGGAGTTTTATTTGTTCTGAAACAAAAATCAATTGGTATTAAATTCCCTAAAATATAAGCACTTTATATAGGATTGTGTGCCTCCTTTACATTTCTTTTAGTATTTCTATTTTACAGGTTAAATTATCTCTATTATATAAGGAATCAAATTTCCTTTTAGAACTTGGAGAGCTTCTCATTTATTCCCCTTATGTTTTGGTCATTACTTTTATCACTTTAAAATTAACTGCTGATTTCATGTTTAAACCTTCAGTTAAAGATACTATGGCCAGAGAAATACTGGACTAGAATTACATAAGCCAGGGCCTCCTCAACTTTAATATTCCAGGAATATTAAGCTAGAAAAATAAAAATAGTAAAATTATATTGATCACTTTCTACCAAAAAAGGGAAGATAATTATTCTGAATTTATAGTTAGCAAAAGACTGTAGAGGGAGTTCAATTAACTAGTTAAATAAAATTTATTTATTTATTCATTTATTTTCCTTTTTTTAAAAATTTCAGAATATTACAGGGGTATAGCATGAGAACTTTCAAATTTCGCCTCTGGAGACTCCAAGAGTAAGAAAGAGAAAAAGAGGAAGAGAGAATAAAAACCATGTCACCAAAGGAAATTGAGGCCCAGACCTGGGTTCAAGGTCACACACATTACAAATAACTTTTTCAGGCAAGCCTATGGCTGAAATCTTTGATCTTTATCCATTTTGTCCTTTTTGTTTATTTTCTTCATAACAGTCATAATTTGTAATTATTTATACTTATTTTGTTGTGTCTTCTGTTAATATGTATGCCTCTCATAATATGTAAAATAAGGGAGTGAACTGTATGCTGTTTGAATTCTTATAGGCACATTTTTAAAACCTGAGGTAAAATTTACATAACATAAAATTAAGCATTAACCATTTTAAAGTTTACAATTAAATAGTATTTAGTACATTGATAATATTGTGCAACCATTACCTATATCTAGTTGTAAGATATCTTTATCATATCAAAAGGAAACCTAGTACCTATTAGCAATCATTCTCCATACCTCTCTCCCCACAGTCCCTGGAAACCACCAATATGCTTTCTACTTATTCTGAGTATTTCATATAAATATAATGACGCAAATGTGGTGTTTTGTGTCTGGCTTCTTTCACTTAGCATAATGTTTTCAAAGTTCAAAAAAAAAAATAAAGATACTATGACCTGCCTGAGGCTCTGCCTTGAGGGGGGAGGGGGACATGGGCAATGTACATAACCATAATATTTGTACCCCCATAATATGCTGAAATAATAAAAAAAAGATACTATGACCAATTAGTTATATAAGAACAACCAAAATTTAAGAGTAAGTATAGCATCACAATTATTTTTTCATGAAGATACATTTATCCTTTTTAGTATATACAATAAAGATATTGAATAATCAAAGTGCAGAAACTATAGAACTTAACTTTATAGATACATCAATATTGTTACAGGCAAAGGTGGAATAAAGGCAATATAACATATAATTTTCTTGTCTAGAACCTACTTTAACATTTGCATTAAGTACAGCTTTTATTCATTATATAAAAGTCAGATAAATAACTACATAATGAAGGTCAATTTGACAAAGGCTTAGTTGCCAAGGATTTTTATTTTAGCATAGAGAATTTCTAGGGTTGCTTTATTAACTGCCTCTCTCCCAACATAATCTATTTTTCATCTCATTAGGTAGGTCAATTAACTACTAAGGTGAAGTGTCTTTTTCAATGCAGCTTTAATAATTTTGCTTTTCAGGCTCTTGAAATCTCCTGATAAAATCCTGTAGAAGCCTCCATTTTGCTATTCTGTTCTTCTTACAAATTTACCATTATTCTCTTGTTACTTTGTACTCTAATTGGGCTATAAACGTAATTAATGCTTAAACATGAAATAGTCCTAAAGAAAGAAAATACCATGTGAGGAAAAGTGCAAAATGATGAGTGGCATTTCTATAAGTGAAACACAAATCCTTGAAAATTAATCTTAATAAACTGTCTGCATATGAACAAAATCATCATTTTTGGTTGAAACAAGGACTTATAGAACACAGAAAAATAACATTAGTTTCCTTAGAAGCAGAGAAAGCCTTATAAATTGGTGAGAAAATTGTTAAAATAGATATATTCAGGCTTCTTAGTAGTTTTTATAGTTTTAATTTCAAGCTGAGTCTAAACTTAAGCACTCTCGCAGTTCCATAAATGCATAGAGATTGCTACAGTTAAAAAGTGCTGATGTCCTACTGCATGTTGCAATAAAGGATTTTTATGTTTTCCTGCATAAAGCCCAAGCTAAACCATGTGACTATAGACATTTAACACTAACATCAAAGGTATCAAAAAGGCAAGGAATACAAGGAAGCACTCTGTTTTGTGAATTTTTATAAAGTTAATTTAATTATTGGTGAGATATAAATATCCAACATTTATCTTATAGTAAGAAAGTAGATATATTTAAATAGTTTCAAAATAGCTTACTTTGGTATCCAATTGTGTATGTGCTACTAGAAAAAATATTAATATAATGCTTCAGAATCCCATTAAGTACCTTTTATACTATGCCACGTGTAAATCATTTTGAAGGAAATATGTGAAGCTTAGATGCTGTTTTCAACCTCTTTTAAAAGTGGGAAAATATCTCTTAAATATTTAACCTGATTAAGAAGCAGTACTTATTTTTCAGAATTAATTTTTAGGCTCAGAATTTCCCTACAACTTTATAATTTGGGTATTTCAATTAAAATGCATAGTTTTGGTCCATAGCTCTTCTGTGTCCTACTTTCCCCTTCAAATGTAGCATTCTTCAGATAAAGTTCCTTATAAAAATTGGCCTTTTAAAAGTCCAATTCTAAAGCCACAAATAACTATTTCTAAAACTGGAAATAAATTATTTAGAAAAACACTTCCAGAATATACTATACTCTTGACAAAGAATTGTGGTTTCAATTTATCCTCTAGCTTGATACGAAGCATATTCTATATTCCCTTGAAATCAGTATTAATTATATAAGACATTGTCAAGGCAAACTGAATCTTGGTGAAAGAAAACATGCGATCTTAATACCATTATTTTAGTTTATCTCAGAAAAGGTAAAATTGCATTGTTTTATAGTAAGTTTGATAGTCAAAAGACCTAAGTTCAAACTCTTGTCCCTTATTAGGCAAGTCTTGTTTTATGTTTGTATTCCACATTGCTTAATATAATACATAGTAGGCACTTAAGAAATGCTGAATAAATGATGAACATTTTACCTGATAATGTCCTACTGTAGTAGGCAGTCATTTTAAAATATTCCTATTTACAAAACATTCAAAATCAAATACTCAATTTTCAAAGGGAGAATATATTAAATAATATAGTTTACTATCTAAAGGAATCATTATCTTAAAGATCACAATAAATCTCAAAGATTTGTTGGTGACTAAGATGAATAGATGTGTATGTTTCAAAGTTAAAAATGAAAAATTGCAACTTTAGAGATAAAATTAGATCTATAGAAACTATTCAGTGTATTTATTATGCATTTAATTTTCTTTTATTAAATTTCGAGACAAAGTCTCGCTCTGTTTGCCTGGGCTAGAGTGCAGTGGTGTCATAGCTCACTGCAACCTCAAACTCCTGGGCTCAAGAGATCCTACTGCCTCAGCCTCCCAAGTAGCTGGTGAGCCACCACACCTGGCTAATTTTTCTATTTTTTGTAGAGATGGGGTCTTGCTATGTTGCTTGTGTTGCCCAAGCTGGGCTTGAATTCCTGACCTCAAGCAATCCTCTTGCCTCAGCCTCCCAAAATGCTAGGATTATAGGCGTGAGCCACTGTACCAGGCCTGCATTTAAAACATTTCTAGGTGGCTTATTTCAGATAAATCTATTTTATTTAAGCCAAAAAAGTAAAATTGTCTACTGTTATATTATCTATTAGAAGTATATTCTAACTAAAATTTCTCATGAATAACATAATTGGATCAGGATCATGGAAAGGGGCTCTGAGGGATGCAACCTTGGGAATGATTCAAAATGATCAATATTTCCAGCTTTGTACTTTTAATGTACTTTGTGGTTGCTGTGTTTTAATCACTATCACTGTAAGAATACTATGTTCTTACTATTTGTCATCACAGACATATAGCATTTTGCTACATGATGTGTTGAATAAACTTTCTGGGGACTATACTTATCATTTTATAACATTATTTCTTTGGGAAAATGCATAAGGGGGTATGGATTAATATGCCTACATGTTTTAAACACATATTTGTTTGTTAAATGGGAGTCAAACATATAACAAAATGCTAAACTGAATTTAATAAAACATTAAAATATATGATACAGACAATAATTTTTAGAATTAGTCAGGAAAGGGAGAGATCAATGTTGCTTGAAGTTTTGAAGTTACAGATAAATGAGACTTGAAGTGAGCTGTGAAATATGTATTTGCATACAAAGCTTCAAAGGCCTCTTGTTATAAATGTTCAGTTAGGTTAGGATATATATATAAATAAAGTATATATAAAACATACACATAGAATTTGTGATAGAAAATAAGCATATAAATATATAGGCTATACAATGTAAAATAAATGAAAATATATAGAAATATTAAACAGAATAATCTTTTACATACTGAAGCCAGGGAATGGGAATGAGAATTCTCCATAGTTTCAACACTCTGTGGTATCAAACAGAGCAATTACTATAGTCTTTTAACTTTAAAAATTCCTTTCATAATATTGGGGGTCTATTAATAACCATTTTCCTTCTTCAGTAGTGGTGCCCCCCTTTAAATAATGACCTCTGAGAACATGAAGTTATTATTACACAAATATCACAGCCCCCACTTAAATTTATAGCAGTCCTGGGAATATGTGGAAGATCAATGACATAGTACCCAGCCACCAGACACAGGTCAGATATATACACACAGACACACCATGTGTGTGTGTATATACACATACATACATATTTATAATCTATTATGATTACTACTTAGCTTTAGAAACAGTTATTCTAAATTGAATTTGAATGATTATGGTTTGACCGATAAAGTTTTTAGAATTTTGAAGGAAGAATAACTGTCTCTTAGAAAAATGTCACATATAGACTATTTTTATTGTGCCATCCTCTCAATCTAAAGCCATGAAGTAGGTAAGTTGATAAAAATATATTCTTAGAAAAATAATATGCATAATTAGGTTGAAAATTATAAAGAATCCATCATTGAGATATTTCCCTAAAAAATGGACACAAGAGGTAATATTGGAGAGTAAAATGTAAAATACTCACACAATCATAAATATTTTAAGTTGCTACATGGAATTATAAAGAATGAAATTTTTTAAAAACTAGAGATTTAGTATGCTATTACTTTATGTGAATGAAAACAAAACTTTAAAGTCAAAACAGTAATAGGGCTTCTGGTTACTATTTTCTGCATAGAATACATTTTGAATGACATTGAGTATGATTTTGAAAAAATACCATACAGAATTTAAATATTTTTGGAGGACTTCCACAAATCAGGCAATGTTAAACCAAAAGAGACACAAACGAATCTTGGGAAGACTATATTGAACTTCAATGAAATATGTAGACAAATAACACATCATTTGAGATATAAACAATTCCAAATCTCAACAAAGTGAGCATACTTAAAGATTGATTTTAAAAGTTTGAATTTTAGTATAGAAAGATAAAGAATGAGAAGGAATGAATACCACTGGAGCTTAATAGATTCTGAAGACATGGGAAGATATACAACATACACTGTTGGATAAAAATGACTGTAAAACTATGACTAGTTTAACTATGACTAGTATGTTTAAACACATATATACACATATGCAGAGAATAGATTGGATGTAAATATACTAGGACTTTACCAGTGGCTATCTCTGGTTGGGTGTGATTACAGTTGACTTATATTTTTAAAATGATTTTTATTTATTTTCCAAATTTCTCTATTTCACTTTTAAAATTAAAATACAAATTATTTCATAAAAAGAGGAAATGAGAAGGTAAACCTAGGACACATTTGCATATGTACAACGAATATTGGAATACTGGAATTAAGATTCCTCTCTGTTCCCCTCTCCCCACTCGGTGGCTTGAAGGTTGAAGAAATAGTTTTAAAGACAAATATAAAGACCTACAAGAGTACATCATCCAAATAGTACTCCTAGTTGAGATTATATTAAATATGTAGAATTTGTGATAGAAAATACGTATGTAAATATATAGTATATAAATAGATTTGAGAAGGGGATAAAGAAAATTCTAAGATGTTCAATCAATATTGAGTTACCAATAGAAGCTAAGGATATATGAGATGTATATCTAGTCTTCTAGGGCTGATGTCAAAGAAGGCAGTTACGTTCTTCATGAAATGTCTTTTGGGTCACCAAAATATATGGACTACAGGAATGGATGGTCAGTGGGCTGACCTAGTATGGCATTTCTAACTCCAAAGTTTCTCCATAAAGAAATACTTAAGTTACAAGTTTTTTTTTAAACCAAGGCCTCCAAGAAAAAGAACTACAAATGTCAGTCATAATTAAGAAATTATGTTTAGCTCTAGCAGAGGTCCGTGGGATCATATGTTGTATGTGTTACCATTCCTAGACAGACTCACAAGTCTCTATTTGAATGCTGTGGCCCGTTGCCCTTTGATGAAGTCAATGATACTTTTTGGTGAAATAGTTTTAAAGAATGAAGATGTTACAAACTATTATATTAAATATATATATATATATATACACATTCCTTATGCTGGTGTCATAAAATCCTGACTATTTAAAATTATTTTAACAAGCTTTGCACAGTGGCAGTATCGTAGCCAATGAGGTTTATCCGAGGCACGATTGTTGCTAACTAAAATTATTTTAACCTCCAAAAAACCCTAATTTCCTGTGTTCAATAGCATAGCATTTCTGTAATAGAAGAATAAGATGTTATCATTAACAAGGTTGATCTTAAATGTCATTTATTCTTCAATTTAGAAAAGCTACTGACTTTATGTTTGCAAATTATCATTGCAAATGAAATTATGCTGAACATCAAAAACTGTGACCAAAATAGAATATCTTAAGTAAAAAATCATATAAGTCAGTCATTTCAAAAGTTTAAATTTTAACAGTGGTGAATTATTTTTAATTGTTGAAAGGTGTAAGCAGAAAGAACTACTTACTGTCAGAAAATAAGTCAATAAATAAAGTGAGTACATTTGATAAATTTTAACTTACCATTTTTCTTTTAGTGTATTTAATTCACTAAGTAGTGTAATTAAAACAAAATGAGAGTTTGTGAAAATTTTTGTTTTCAATTAGAGCTGAAAATATTGTTAATGGTAACAAACTAATTCTAAATCATAGCAAAACAAATAAAAACAAAACCCAGCACACACACACACACAAACACAAAAACCTCTGTTGTGTTAAGATTTTGGCGATCTTGAAAGCTGGTAAGTTTAAGTGGCAAATCATTATAAATTTACTTTTCCTCAATTATTTCCAGAAAAATTACATTATGAACTGCATTTTCAATTTATAGCACAGTCGAAATACAGTTAGAAAGGACATTGAGATTTATTTTTTTTGATCAATCTAATTCTACTGGAATAAAGCACAAGGAATTTTCCCTAGCGCTTAAAACTGGATTTGGGGACCTAGAATGTTAGGTTTGTATTGAAGAGCACAGAGCAATTTCAATTGGGAGTTGAAACTGATTTCACATTAAGTGCTTTAAAGATTTAATAAAGGAAGTAAGCACTACAAAAGGTACTTATTCCCTGCTAAAATCTGGCGCTTAGCAGTGATGAGCTTCAAGGAGCCACCTTGGTCTGAAACTATTTTACCACAGACTTGCTCTGGGAGAGACACAAAAACAGGTGGAAAAATTTACCAAAACCAAACAAAAATCTTTGTGCTTTGCTAATTCTGCTATCCAGGTTTCTATTTAGTGTTGAATGAAAATTATTATTAGGAACTTTTCACATAAGTCATTTTTGAGATGGAAAGCAGTATAAAATAAAACTTTAAAATTTTGTTAACGGGAGTTATTTGAAAGTATTCTTAGGATATAAATTACCTATTTTTAGTTTGCCTCCTTCCATGAACATTTTATTTCTTTGTATTTGATTAAAAACAATGTATATTATCATTCATGGAGAAAAATATAAGCAAAAGTTCCCAAGAATTAATTTTCCCTTCTTTGTAAATTTTTTTAAAGATAACAAAGCACATTAAAAAATTGTGGTGGTCACCTATAAAAATAAATCATGAAAGCTCCTTGGCATTTCTGTTACTCAATCTTTATGACACATATACTACTTTAAGAATCGTGTTTCACTTGTATTCATTATGCTTTCAGTCTTCTAAGAGAGAGAGAGGCATGGCAAAGGAGGGGCGGCATTCGCTAGAGCGGTGTAGGGCAGGGGGCGGTTTGGTGCCTGCAGACTTGTAGGGAAGAAAAGGTCGATTTCTCCTTGTAAGGTATTGTAAGTTAGAAATTAATGTTTAAGGTCCCGGATTCCTTTGAATATTTGTCAGAATACTGATAAAATAATTACTCTTTTCTTAAATGAATTCGGCATCAGTAAAACTTGAAAACAATTTGTTCTATTGTCAAGGACAAATTTGGGAAAGAAAAACTTGCAACTATACTACTGAGAAAGGTCAGAAAACTTGATTCAAAGGATTTCACAAGGCACCCATTCAAGTAAGTCTTAATAATAATATAGAGGTTGAAAAAAGCAAGGACATTACCAGTTAGTTTTCCTTTTAGCTTTAGAAAAGTCCAACTATCACAGAAATGATAACGGGTACCCTCAAGGCGCGATGTAAAGATAAAAGAAAAAAGCCAACAATTGCCAAACAAATTAACTTCTCCACACTAAGCCACAAATACTGATCCCTTAGGAAGTGGTTAACTAAAAGATACCCAGCGTTGGGCAACGCTCTTGTGTACAATCCTAAAGGAATCTAAATTTTTCCCTTCAATAAAATAAGCACCTGGTTCACTTACCAGTCAATGGCTACGGAAAAGAAAAAAAAAAGGCAAGATTAAAATCACCAGTGGGCAGAAATAGTCAAGACTTTCCGCAAACCGTCGTCCGACCCTAGGAGCTCCAGACTCTATAACTAACTGCACAGAAAATTATAGTTGTTGCAAAGTCAAGAATCATAAAAGATATAAAGATGATTCTCCAAAAGTAAGTCACTCTTCAAGTATTTCCCGATCGGGATAGTGCGTCTCAGATAGGAAAAGAGACCGAGCAACAGTGACCCATGCGGGATTAAGAAAGATAAAAGACGGGGCTGGAAAAGCAGTCACCAAATACAAAGACTAACAGAGAAGAGAAGCTAAGCGAAGAAAGGGAGTAGCGGCGGGACCTACGTGGCCCGAGCGGCGGACACGCGGCACTGGGGGCAGTGGAAAGAAGGTCCTTCCACGCGGCACCCAACGGCTGGCGGGGGAGCGCGCCTTTTATACGGTCCCAACCTAAATGAGACTCTAGATGTAAAAGGAGCCCTTAGTGTCCCCTTGCCCTCCCCCTCCACCCCAAACTCGGAAACTCTTTCCTCCAAAAATATCCCCTCACCTCCTTGAGCTGGCCCCAGCAGCCGTGTAACCCTATCCATCAGCATCCCAGCAACAGGCGAACTCAGCCCTCAGCCTGGTGGCCCCGCCCCCCTTCCCCCGTCCCCAGTCCCCCCTCATCCCCTCAACCCTCCCCCCTCGCCGCGTGCTACTCGGCGCGTTCCATCCCGTCACCGCATCATTCGTGTCCCCTCCCGGTGCAGAAGTCCCAGCAGAGACCGTTCACGCCGCCCCTTTGGTGGGGCCACCCGCTCACGTCTCTAAGCAGGCCAAACGGCCGGGCAGAAGAAAGGCACAAAGTTAGGAGCTACAGCAGCAGCTGTTCAGAGCCCAGGACAGGGAGGGGAGGGGAAAGAAAGAAAAAATGACAGGAAAAGAAAAACAAGAGTGGCTGTGAGCCTGCGCCCCCGCCGTCGCCTCTGTGGAGTCACAGGCCCGCTGCCCTGGTGGGTACTGACTGACTAAACAGGCCACCAGGTCAGGGGAAGAGCGGGGAGAGGGGCAAGGGCTGGTCGTGGCTCTTTGGCTGCTTTGCCTTACAAGGTGCTAACAGAGACCCAATTTTTCCCCATTTTCCCGGTCCCCCAAGTCAGGGTTGTTTCTGTGCTTCAAGAACTTAAGTGTCCTCGCAACCCCTGGAAATTACCTGTATGATGTTGTGGACGGAAAAATCCAAACTCTGAAATATTTGAAAGCCCTTTACTCTTAGCCAAATTTGAGGGTCATGGCCCAGAGCCACTCCCAAGAAGCCTGGAGCAAGTGGACTCATTGTGGCTGGGTTACAGTTTGGTTTCATACATTTCAGAGAGACAGAGGTTACAGGTAAAGTCATAAATCAATACGTGGGAGGCATACATTGGTTTGGCCCAAAAAGGTGGGCCATCTCGAATGGGGGCGGAGGGGAGGGGGCTGACAAGTTATAGGTGGGTTTAAAGATTCTTCGGCTGACAATTGGCTGAGAGAGTTAGTCTTTATCTAAAAGACCAGAAAGGAAATGCTTAATTTAAGATACAGGTGTGTGTGTGTGTGGGGGGGCTGACAGGTTAAAGGTGGGTTTAAAGATTCTTTGGCTGACAATTGGCTGAGAGAGTTAGGCTTTATCTAAAAGATCAGAAAGGAAATGCTTAATTTAAGATACAGGTGTGAGCACAGTGGGAGGTGCAGACAAGAGAATCTTTCAAGTTAAAATAAGGATCTGCTAGGATGCTTGAGTTAAGATGGGGGGCTTCGTATCTTTTAGGTGATGCTAATGGTATACCGGAATCAGGTTGGGAAGTAAACCACACTGTATTTGGTTAACAAAACCTTCCCAGTGGGATTTCATCATTTGTGAGAGTGACTCATCCGGTCCCCTTAGGAAGGAATTTTGAGCAAAAGAAAAGATCAGAGTTCAGTCTTCAGCGTGCACACAAGTTACCTTGGGAAGAACTGGGGGTGGTGGACTGAGCGGCTCCTAGACATCAATATCTGGGGTCAGCAATGGCTAGAGGACGACCTTCACATCACAAGTCTCTGCTTCTGAGCGCTGAGCAGGGTAAAGTCCATGGGTGCCAGGCTGGATGGCAGGGGGCCCCTTGAAAAGCATTGCCTCCCAGAGAAGGTTATATAATGGACCGAACTTTTTCTGCAGGCCCCTCTGCAGCCCTTTGGCATTCTTCTCTAGTCCTCTTAGCAAGGCAAGAACTCATGAGTGACCACGGAGTGGCCCTCTTTCTCGTGGTCAAGGCATTTAGTGGTTCAGATTCCCAAATCTAGATGGTTCTGAGCCTACTGGGATGCGGCAGGCAGTCCTCAATTCTTCCCAGATCTGTCTAGCATAGCTGCCAGCCACTGCAGCAGTAGCTCTCTGAAAAGGGGAAGGTGATACAGGACCTCTTGTATATTCCTGGATAGAGCTGGAACCCATTCCACTAAGTGAAGTATCTCAAGAATGGAAAAATAAGCACCACATGTACTCACCAGCAAATTGGTTTCACTGATCAACACTTAAGTGGACATATAGGAATAACATTTATTGGGTGTTGAGCAGATGGGAGGGGGGAGGGGATGGGTATATACACACATAATAAGTGTGATGTGCACCATCAGGGGGATGGACACGCTTGAAGCTCTGAGTCCCAGGGGGAAGGGGGGGAAGGCAACACATGCAACCTAAACATTCATATCCCCATAATATGCAGAAATAAAAAAAAAGAAAGAAAAGAATGAAAAGGGGAAGAACTCGCAGAGGGACATCAAAGGACATTGACTCAGTGTGTGCCTTCCCAGGCCCAGGAATGGAGAACTACTGCTCCAAAGTTCTTTGACAGGAGGGCCTTTACCTCATTGTGTACAAGCCTGTTCACTCATTTGCGCAATAGTGGGACCGGCCAACCTTTTCTTCCGTTCTCTTGAGATTAGCACTCCCAATTTGCTAACCTATCTTCTTGACCACTTCATTGTGTGGATTCTGTTTCATAAGGGTCTGCGACAGCTAGGGCCCCAAAGTGCAAGGGTCCAGAAGAGGAAATTGCTGAATCATAGGATTGGACACAAGTGTTCGATAACAAAAGGACTTGTGAGGTGAAAGGGTAGGTAGAGGCACTTAAAAAATACAATAACTAACAATGAACGGTGTGGCCAGGCTCCGTCTTATCTGCCAACCCCCATCCTCTCCAATAAGTGGATTTGAGAGTCTCCCCAGCCTGGCTGGGGCCAAAGTAAACAAAGTGCCCTTAGTAACTGTAGAGATGCTAATGTTTGACAGGAGATAAGTGCCAGGAACTGATTTTGGGGAATTGCGATTCTCAGAGGGGAGTTTAGTCAATTCAGTTGAATTCAGCAGCCTTTATTGCACACCTACTGTTGCTGGCATCAGAGGGTGAAGGGATGGTTTTAGGGAAGATGAGATGCATTCTCAACTGCCTAAACTGACGCAGCCTCTGGGGGGCTGGAGAGTATCTCTGGGGGCAGTGAGGTCCGAAGACCAGTCAAGCAGGAGCAGCTCTGGAGAATGGAGTGGGTACTGCCTGTCCCAAACAGACCAAGGTAAGACCAGTGCAAAGAGAGACTGTAGGCAGAACCAAGGACAGAGTGAATTCACAGAGCGTGGGGCTGGAACTGTGGGAATTGGGAAGAGCGAGGAAATAAGGAAGTCAGGGCAAACAACCCCAAGACTTAGGCTGCTGTAGGAGCCAACCTATATGATTTCAAGGACAAACAAGGAGGGTCTGGAAGCTACTGAGCAAAAGAACAATTCAAAATGAAATGAAGACTATTGACAGATGTAACTTACTTGTGGGATTAAATGTGTGAAACATTGAACCAAAGGCTATCTAAACATCCCATTGAAGGGGAAAGTGAAGCTCAGTGAGGTGAAAGGGCTTGGTATTTAGTGGCAAGACTAGTCTCCTGACTCTTAATCCTGTGCTCTCTATCACCCACACATTCAAAATGAAGGTGAAAGAAGTCTGAATTTCAGTTTGCAGCACTGTAGTTTGCCCAGTTTAGGAGAGGTTCTAGCATTGAGGAGGGCTGCCACAGTTGAAAGAAGGGAGAGGTATTTTGAGGGTGAGGGACCATTTCTGTCCCTTTCATGATCTCCTGCATGATAGTCTCCAAATGACTGAAGAAATAGTAAGATCAAGCAAGGGAGTCTTTTCAGGGGCTCCTCATAAGCTGTTTTTGTTACTCAGGTATGATCCAAAAGGGGCTCATATAAATAACAAAAGACACTTCTATCACTCTAGAAATTTCAAGGGTTTTAGGAGCTCTGTGTCTAGAACCAGGAACAAAGACTAAATGTATTTCTGTATTTCTAAATGTATATGGGACCTTAGACAAGGTTTCTTTGTGGAGACATTTGAAAGTGCATGGAGATAGATAACTCATTTGCCAGGGAAATTACAAACAACTCAGGGATTTACTAGTAAAGGAATGTAGTCTAGCTCTGGACAATCATGGAAACTGAGAGAATTTGGAAAAGTGGAATGTGGAGATCATATATTGAAAATACCCTTGCCGAAGATCAGTGGCCAAATTGGGCATGAGTAACTCAGCCAGGAACTGGTAGAAGCCGGCAGTACTCTATCCTAGCAAATAGTCACATCCTACAAATAGATGCACACACCTCCCTTTAATAGGCCTTGGGTTGGGCTCTTGGAAATGTGAGCCTTATTCAAAACAGTTTTACAAACAGTGACATTACCCATAAGAATTGTGTTATAAATGGGGCTTAAATTCTAAAGAACTCCCCTAAATTACCTATCAAGTCACAAAATGGAGACCAAGTTAAAATAATTATTGGGAGAAATGTGTAACAAAGAAGCAAATACTATATATATATATATATATTTGTATTTCTGACAACTTATTTCAAAGATTCTCATTGCAGCTGTGGTCACTGAAAAAACAACAAAGCCCACTGGAAAGATTGTGTTAGAAGAAATCTGAGGGAGGCTCCTTTCAACAGACTTGGGACAAAATATTAATTAGTGGCAGTAAATGAAATGCAGGGATCTCATTGAATTCATGTGATAAAGGTTGCTTTTAAAGTACTTCATATTGTTAAAGTCATGTTTAAAAATATTTATAACCCAATAATAAGCAGTTTACAATATGAAAATTAAATATTGAAATTATTTACTTATTTTGGGACTACCTTGATTTTTTTTACTAGGGAGAAATAGTAATTTATTTTATTTTATGTTTTCCAGCTTTATTGAGTTATAATTGACAAATAAAATTGTATATATTTAAGATGTACAATGTGATATTTTGATATACGTACATATTTTGAAATGATTATCACGATCAAGCTAATTTAACATATTCATCGCTTCATGTAGTTACCTTCATGTGTGTGTGTGTGTGTGTGATGAGAACACTTAAGATCTACTCTCTAGCAAACTTCAAATATACAAGAAGTAATTATTAATTGTAGTCACAATGCTGTACATTAGATCCCCAGAACTTATTCATATTATAACTGAAAGTTTGTAGCCTTTGACCAACAAGCCCCATTCCCACACTCCCTGACCTCTGTTCACCATTCTACTCTCTGCTTCTATGAGTTTGACTTTTTTAGACTCCACATGTAAGTGAGATCATGCAGTATTGGTCTTTCTGTACCTGGCTTTTTTCACTTAGTATAATGTCCTCCAGGTTCATCCATGTTGTCACAAATGATAGTATTTCCTTCTTTTTAAAGGCTGAATAATATTCCTCTGTATGTGTGTGTATGTGTGTGTGCGTGCGCATGCATCACATTTTCTTTATTGATTCATCTGTCAGTGGAAACTTAGGTTGTTTCTATTAATCTATCTTGGCTATTTTGAATAATGTTGCAATGATAATGGGAGTGCAGATGCCTCTTCAAGATAGTGATTTTATTTTCTTTGGATATATACCCAGAAGTGGAATTGTTGGATCATATAGTTATGTTTTTAATTTTTTGAGAAATCCCCATATTCTTTGCCATAATGACTGTACCAATTTTCATTCCCATAAATAATGTGTAAGGTTCCCTTTTCTCCACATCCTTTCGAACACTTGTTATCTTTTGACTTTTGATAATACCTATCTTAACGAGTGTGACGAGGTATCTCATTGTGGTTTTGATTTGCATTTCCTTGATGATTAGTGATGTTGAGCACTTTTCCATATACCTTTTGAAAAATGTCTGTTCAAGTATTCAGCCCGTTTTTTAACCAAGTTATTATTTTTATTTTTATTTATTTTTATTTTTTTGCTATTGAGTTGTATGAATTCCTTACATGTTTTGGATAGTAACACATTATCGAATATATGGTTTGCAAATATTTTCTCCCCTTCCATAGGTTCCCTTTTCATTTTGTTGATAGTTCACTTTGCTGTGAAAAAACCTTTTAGTTTTATGTAGTCCCACTTGTCTATTTTTGTTTTTGTTGCCTGCTGTACCTTTGTTGTCATATCCAAAAATCATTGCCAAGACCAGTGTCATGGAGCTTTCCCCCTATGTTTTCTTCTAGTAATTTTATTCTTTCAGGTTTTAAGTTCAAATCTTTAGTCCATTTTGAATTGATTTTTGTTTATGGTGTAAAATAAGGATCCAATTTAATTTTTTTGCATGTCAATATCCACTTTTCACATCACTTATTGAAGAAACTATCCTTTCCTTGTGTGTTCTTGAATCCCTTGTGTCATCACTTGAATGCAAGATGCGTGGTTTATTTCTAGGCTCTCTATTCTGTTCCATTGGTCTATATGTCTGCTTTTAGGCTAGTATGATATCGTTTTTATTACCATAGCTTTGTAATATTATTTGAAGTTAAAAGGTGCGATGTTTCCTATGTTCTTCTTGCTCAAGATTGCTTTAGCTATTTGGGGGTCTTTTGTGGTTCCATATGAATTTTAGGAGTGTTTTTTCTATTCCTGCAAAATATGTCATTGGATTTTTGGTAGAGATTTCATTGAATCTGTAGATTGCTTTCAGTGGTATAGACATTTTAACAATATTAATTCTTCCAATACATGAACATGGGATATCTTTCCATTTATTTGTGTCATGTCAAGTTTCTTTTATTATTATTTATAGTTTTCAGTGTGCAGTTCTTTTACTTTCTTGGATAAATTTATTCCTAAGTACTTGATTCTTTTGATGCTATTGTAAGTGGAACTGTTTTCTTAATTTCCTTTTCAGATAGTTTGCTGTTGGCATATAGAAATGCTACTCATTTTTGTATGTTGATTTTGTACCCTACAACTTTACTGAATTAGTTTATTAGTTCTAACAGATTTTTGGTGTAATTTTTAGGATTTTCTATATATATGATCATGTCATCTGCAAACAGACAATTTTACTTCTTCCTTTCCAATTTGGATGCCTTTTCTGTTTTCTTTTTTTTTTTTTTTTTTTTTTTTTTTTTTATGAATTGCTCTGTCTAGGACTTCTAGTACTATGTTGCATGGAAGTGGTGAGAGTGGGTACCCTTGCCTCTTTTCCAGATCTCAGAGGAACAGCTTTCAGGTTTTCACCGTTGAGTATGATGTTAGCTGCAGGTTTGTCATATATGGTCTTTACTGTATATAGGTACATTCTTTCCATGCCTAGTTTGTTGGGAATTTTTATCATGAAAGTTGAATTTTGTCAAATGCTTTTTCTGCATCTATTGAGATAATCATATGATTTTTATCCTTCATTCTGTTAATGTGGTGCATCACATTTATTAATTTGCATATGTTAAAGCATTTTTGAATCCCAGGGATAAGTCCTGCTTGATCATGGTGAATGATCATTTTAATGTGCTGTTAAATTCAGTTGCTAGTATTTTGTTGAGGATTTTTGCATCTATGTTGATCAGGAATATTGGCCTATAATTTTACTTTTTTGTAGTGTGCTTGTCTGGCTTTAGTATCAGGGTAAAATGGCTAGCCTTATAAAATGAGTTTGAAAGTGTACTCTCTTCTTCAATATTTTGGAAGAGCTTGAGAAGGAATGGTATTAATTCTTTTAAAAATGTTAATAGAATTCATTTCTTTTCTGAGTTAGTCTGTTTAGAGGCTTATCAATTTTATTGATCCTTTCAAACAACCAGCTTTTAGTTTGATTGATTTTCTCTGTTTATTTCTTATTTTTGATTTCATTGATTTCTGGTCTAATTTTGTTATGTATTTTCTTCTGCTTACTTTGGATTTAATTTACTGTTCTTTTTCTAATTTCCTAAGGTGAAAGATTAGGTGATTGATTTTAACTGTTTCTTCTTTTCTAATATAGCCATTCAATATTATAAATTTTTCTCTATGCTCTGCTTTTGCTGTATCACACAAATTTGGATAAGTTTTCTTTTCATTTTCATTTAGTTCAAAGTATATTAAAATTTCTCTTGAGATTTCTTCATTTACCCACCCATACGTTATTGAGAATTATGTTGTTTAAATTTCATGTATTTTGGGATTTTTCAGCTATCTTTCTGTTATTGAATTCTATTTTAATTCCATTGTTGCCTGAGAGCAGACATTGTATGATTTTTATTTTTAAATTTTTTAATGTGTATTTTATGCCCCAGAATGTAGTCTATCTTAATGAATGTTCTATATGACTTGGGAAGAATGTATATTCTGCTGTTGTTGGATGAAGTAGTATATAGATGTCCATTATATCCATCTGAATGTTGGTGTTGTTGAGCTCAAGTATGTCCTTACTGATTTTTCTGCCTGCTTGATTTGTCCATTCTTTTTTTTTAATTTTTTTTATTCCATCTTGTAATGGGGGTACAAATATTGTTAGGGTTACATACATTGCCCCTACCCCCATCCCCCGATTTGTCCATTCTTAATAGAGGGATGTTGAGATCTGAAAATATAATAGTGAATTCATCTATTTCTCCTTACAGTTTTATCAGTTTCTGCCTTATGTATTTTTATACTCCATTTTTAGGTGCATACATGTTAAGAATTTTTATGTCTTCTTGGAGAATTGACACCTTTATCATTATGTAATGCCCCTTTTATCCCTGCTAACTTTTCTTGGTCTGAAGTTTTCCATCTGAAATTAATATATTAATAGCTACCACTGCTTTATTTTGATTAATGTTAGCATGATATATCTTTCTCCATCTACTAACTTTTAAATTATATGTGTCTTTATATTTAAAGAAAAGTTTTTTGTAGACAATACATAGTTGGGCCTTGTTTTTTTATTTACTCTGATAATATCTGTCTTTTATTTGGTGCTTTAGACCATTGATGTTTAAGGTAATTATTGATACAATTGGTTTAATATTTACTATATTTGCTACTGTTTTCTATTTGTGGCCCTTTTTTCTTTGTTCCTATTATTGCCTTCCACTCTTTTTCTGCCTTTTGTGGTTTTAATTAAGCATTTTTTTTATGATTCCATTTTCTCCCCTCCCTTAGTGTGTTAGTTATAGTTCTTTTTTTTTTTCACTCTTTTAACTGGTTGCCCTAGAGTTTGTAATATACATTTACAACTAATACGAGTCTGTTTAAAAATAACAGTATGGTAGAGCAAGTACATTTTAATAAGAAAATAATCCTAATTTCTCCTTCCCATCACTTGTATCATTGCTGTCATTCATTTTCCTTATATGAAAGCATATACACACACACAAGCATACATAATTGAATACACTGTTGCTTTTATTATTTTGAAGAAGCTGTTATCTGCTAGATCAATTAAGAATAAGAAAAATAAATGTTTTTATTTTATCTTCACTTATTTCTTCTTCATTGACTTTTCTTTCTCCATGGAGATCCAAGCTTCTGACCTTTATCACTTTCCTTTTCTCTAAAGAATTTCTTCAAGGCAGGTCTGCTGGATACAAATTCCTTCAATTTTTTCAAGTTATTGAGGTATACTTATTTTTTTTTACAAGAGCTTTTAGAACATTGAGGTATAATTGATAAATAAAATTATATGTAGTTAATGCATACAGGTGATTTTTAAAAAAATATTATTATTTTAAATTATTACAGGTACACAATATTTGTATATATTTATAGGGTACATGTGATGTTTTGATACAGGCATACAATATGTATTAATCAAATCAGAGTAATTGGGGTATTCATCATCTCAAGCATTTATCCTTTCTTTGTGTTAGGAATATTCCAATTCCACTCTTTTAGTTATTTTTTTCCTTTTTTTAAAAAAATTTTTTTATTTGCTTTTATTTCATCATATAATGAGGGTACAGAAATTGTTAGGGTTACATACATTGCCCCTATTTTAGTTATTTTAATGTATAACCTAACGTATTGTTGATTATAGTCACTTTGTTGTGCTATCAAATATTGTTCATTCTATCTAACCATCTAACTATACCATCCCACTAACCATCTCTGCTTTATCCTCCCTCCCCACTATGTTTCCTAGCCACAGGTAACAATCATTCTATTGTCTGTCTCAATCAGGTCAATTGTTTTAATATTTAACTCCCACATATGAGCGAGAAGATGGGAGATTTGTCTTTCTGTGCTTGGCTTATTTCACGTGACATAATTTTCTCCAGTTCCATCCATGTTGTTGCAAATGACAGGATTTCATTCTTTTTTGTGTGGTTATATAACATCCCATTGTGTATATGTACCATATTTTTTTTTATTTCAGCATATTATGGGGGTACAAATGTTAAAGTTACATATATTGCCCTTGGCCACCCTCCCCCCTCGGGTCAGAGATTCAAGCGTGTCCATCCCCCAGACGGTGCGCCTCGAACTCTTTATGTATGTATATACCCATCCCCTCTGCCCCACTCCCACCCGCCTGATACCCGACAAATGTTATTCCTATATGTCTACTTAGGTGTTGATCAGTGAAACCAA
>VBSM01000568.1:2648558-2666970 GCA_008086735.1 Cheirogaleus medius
CTCTGTTCTGTTCCACTGGTCAATGTCCCTGTTCTTGTGCCAGTACCAAGCTGTATTACTATAGCATTGTAGTATAGTTTGAAGTCTGGTAAATTGATACCTCCCATTTTGTTTTTATTTTCTAGGATTACTTTTGCTATACGGGGTCTTCTCTGGTTCCATACGAAGTGTAAAATTATTTTTTCTATGACTGTGAAAAATGATGATGGTATTTTAATAGGAATTGCATTGACTCTGTGAGTCACTTTGGGTAGTATAGACATTTTAACAACGTTGATTCTGCTGATCCACTAGCATGGTATGGTCTTCCACCTGTTTACGTCCTCTGCTATTTCCTTACTCTAAATTTCCTTCTTCACAAGCACAAATAATATGCTTCACTCAGGAGCATATTATTTAATTTCCATGCATTTATGTATTTTCCAATATTCCTCTTGTTATTGATTTCTAGTTTTATTCCATTGTGGACAGAGAAAATATTTGATATGATTTTAACTTTTTGAATTTTTTAAGATCAGTTTTATGAAGAGAGTATGGTCTATTCTGGAGAATGATCCATGCACTTAGGAGAAGAATGTGTATTCTTCAGCTATGTTCTGTAAATGTTCTGTTAATGTTCTGTAAATATCTATTAGGTCCATTGGGTCTGTAGTACGGATTAAGTCCAACATTTCATTGTTAATTTTCAATCTGGATGATCTGTCCAATGCTGAAAGTGAAGCATAGAGATCTACAATAATTATTATATTGGTGTCTATCTCTCTCTTTAGCTCTGATAATATTTGCTTTATATGTCTTGGTGCTCCAGTGTTAAGTGCATATATACTTACAATTGTTATAGTCTCCTGCTGAATTTACCAGTTTGTCATTACATAATGACTTTCTTTGTCTCTTTTTGAAGTTTTTGTCTTGAGATGTCTTTTATTGGGTAGAAGTATAACTAATCTTGCTCTTTTTTGGTTTCCACTTGCATGGAATATCTTTTTCCATCCTTTTACTTTTAGTCTTTGTGTGTCTTTATAGGTGCAGTGTGTTTCTTGAAGACAACATATAGGTGGGTCTTTTTTTTTTTTTAAGCCATTCAGCTACTGTCTGTCTTTTTTTTTTTTTTGGAACAAACAGAGAATTTATTTCTCCAGGGGTAGAAAATATTAAAATGCACAATAACTATATTGATAAAACCATAGTTTATCATATTACAATAAAATATGTAGTTATTTTTTCTCATTAAAAATAATGCATATTTGTTACAGAAAATATGGTGCTCTTATACATCATGTTTTGTAACTTTTGCTTTATGATGGCACAAAGCTGAAATGTAATTCCCACTCCAGAATCCCCTGTGGTTCAGGCCAAGGCTAGACTTTTCCTGCCTTTTTAGGTAACATCTCCTTCCTGTCTGGTTCTCTCAGCCCTCAGACTTTGTCTTGAAGAACACTCCTTCAGTATATTATGTGTACCCGAATCCGTGTCTCAGGTTCTGCTTCAGTAAGAAAAGTTCTCTAAGCTCTAAGCTGAAGAATAACTTCAGCCAGTGGTTTACAAAGGAGTGGTTGAAGTGTTGGGAAAAACAAAACAAAACAAAACAAAATAAAAACAGAAAAACCTCAGCATATCCTGCAAAATTACAGAATTCCAAGTTAAAAATAAAATCTCACAAGAAATAACTAATAAAGACTAAAGAACTTTTGTAGGACATCTTTTCTGTTATTGTCATAATCTTCTTTTATTTTCTAATTTATTTTGTTGATACATAATTGTACATATTTATAGAACACTTGTTATATATATATACATGCATACAATGTGTAATGATCAAATCAGGGTAATTAGGATATCCATCACCTCAAACATTAATCATTTCTTTGTGCTGGGAATATTTCAGATCTTTTAGCACGTGAACATTAGAAGCTATAAGATCATGGAACACTAGACTTCTGAAAAAAAAAAGTCTGAAATATTAATAGTATTAAGATAGCATTTACTAGATAGCATGAAGGAAATGTATTCATAGAGCTACAAAATTTCATAGACTCTATTGCCCACATAACTCATCTAAAGAAAATTCTTTAAAAAAGGACCAAGAAGGTGAAAGATCTTTATAAGGAGAACTACCAAAAACTGATGAAACAAATCATTGATGACACAAACAAATGGAAAAATACTCTATGTCTTTTGATTGGAGAGTTTAGTTCATTCATATGCAATGTTACTATTGCTAGGTAAAGACTTACTACTGCCATGTTGTTATTTGATTTCTGTTTTTTTGTGCCCCTCCCTCCCTCCCTCCCTCCTTCCCTCCCTCCCTCTTTTCCTTCCTTCCTTCCTTTGTTAAAGGCAATTTTCTCTGGTAATGTGTTTTAATTTCTTGGTTTTTACTTTTTTTGTGTAACTGATATAGGTTTTGTGATTTGAGATTACCACGAGGCTTGCAAAAAGCATTTTATAACCAATTATTTTATTTTATTTTTTATTTCAGAATATTATGGAGGTACAAACATTTTGGTTACATAAATTGCTTTTGTACAGTTTGAGTCAAAGTTATAAGTGTATCAGTCAACCAGATATTGTGCATTGTACCAGCTAGGTGTGAATTTACCCATCCCTTCCTCCCTCTCCTACCTGCTTGATTTCCATCAAGTTTCACTGCCATATGAGCACATGCATGTTGATCAATTAGTTCCAAATTAATAGTGAGTACGTGTGGTATTTGTTTTCCCATTCTTGTGATACTTCACTTAGAAGAATGGTCTCCAGTTCCATCCAGGTCATTACAAGAGGTATTAGTTCACCATTTTGTTATGGCTCAGCAGTGTTCCATGGTATAGATATACCATATTTTATTAATCTACTCATGTATTTATGGGCACTTGGGTTGAATTCACATCTTTGCAATTGAGAATTGTGCTGCAATAAATATGTCTTTTTGATAAAATGACATTTTTTACCCCTTTGGGTAAATACACAATAATGGGATTGCTGGATCAAATTGTAGGTCTACATTTAGTTCTTTGGGGTATCTCCATACAACTTTTCATAGAGGATATGCTAGTTTGCTGTTCCACCAACAGTGTATAAGTGCTTCTTTCTCTCTGCGACCACACCAGCATCTGTTGTTTTGGGATTTATGATAAAAACCATTCTCACTGGAGTTAGATGATATCTCATTGTGGCTTTGATTTGCATTTCCCTGATGATTAGAGATGTTGAGCATCTTTACATATGTTTGTTGATCATTAGTCTACCTTCTATTGAAAAGGTTTCTGTTCATGTCTTTTGCCCACTTTTTGATAGGGATGTTTGATTTTTCTTGCTGATTTTTCTGAGTTCTATATAGATTTTAGTTATAAGCCCTTTATCAGATGTGTAACATGAGAATATTTTCTCCCATTTTTTAAGTTGTCTGTGTGCTCTCATGATAGTTTCCTTGGCTGTGCAGAGCTTTTTAATTTGATCAGGTCACATTTATTTATTTTTCTTGTTGCTGTGATTGTGTTGTGTTCTTCTTCATAAATTCTTTTCCTAGGCCAATGTCTATAAGAGTTTCCCCCACATTTTATTCTAGAATTTTTATAGTTTCATGCCTTAGGTTCAAGTCTGTTATCCACTGTAAGTTGATTTTTGACATCTACCCAAAACAACAAAAGACATTCTATAAGAAAGTCATCTTCACTAGAGTGTTTATAGCAGCACAATTCACAATTGCAACCATGTGGAAACAACCTAAGTGCCAATCAATACATGAGTGGATTAATAAAATGTGGTATATGTATACCATGGGGTTCTACTCAGCCACAAAAAACAATGGTAATATAGCACCTCTTGTATTATCCTGGATAAAGCTGGAACCCATTCTACTAATTGAAATATCCAAAGAATGGTAAAACAAGCACCACATGTACTCACCATCAAATTGGTATTAACTGATCAACACTTAAGTGCACATATAGTAATAACATTCATCGGCTGTCGGGCAGATGGGGGGGAGGGGAGATGGGTATATACACACCTAATGGGTGTGGTGCGCACTGTCTGGGGGATGGACACGCTTGAAGCTCTGACTCTGGTAGGGCAAAGGCAATATACGTAACCTAAACATCTGTACCCCCATAATATGCTGAAATAAAACAATAAAGCCTCTATGTGTTCTTGATGTTTAGTCTGAAACCTGTTACTAGTTATAACAATTAAGACATGACAAAAATTAAATTGAAACTATTCCAAATTCAGTACAGTGTCCAGGTATAAGCTTAAAATGAGACATAAGTATTCAGTTATGAATCATAATTTCTTTCATTCCTTTATAATGTCAGAATCAAAGGAAGACACTATATTAGAGTGAACAGATGTGCTATGTTTGTCTACAGTGACCAGGGATCCTCAAACTTTTTAAACAGGGGGCCAGTTCACTGTCCCTCAGACCATTGGAGGGCCAGACTATAGTTTAAAAAAAAAAAAACTATGAACAAATTCCTATGCACACTGCACATATCTTATTTTGAAGTAAAAAAAAACAAAACGGGAACAAATTGTCCTCGGCGGGCCCCATGTGGCCCGCGGGCCGTAGTTTGAGGACCCCTGGTCTATACACATGGAAAACATTATTTGACTCCTTAAAGTGGAGATGATTGAATAGTAAACTTTTATAATGAGGTTTTACTTTGTATTACTGACAATCATGAGAGATATGAGTGCAATATGGGGAAAAGACTGAATATATCTCTTTATATATGTCAGAAAAAAATTTCATGATGGCTCAAACTGAGACTACAGCCATGACTGGGATCTTATATGTGTGACAGAATTTTTTTGTTTTGAATTCATGGTCAATTTACACATATCAGTTGGTTTCACTTCACAACAATGTAAATAGACTTGAAGATAACTTTGCTAAGTGAATTGTTCTGGTCATTTTTTTTTTGTAGACTCTTTAAAACTCAATTGCCATTACATAATTTGTTTACTGCATATGTTGGGCTATTTATGTCTGGCTGTAGCATATTTTGCATGTAAAGAATAAGAAATTAAGTAAAGGAATGATTGTTCACAAAATTACTGCAGGCTTATGTGAAGTTGTAAAATCAATGGCCACATACTTATCATTATTTTTGTGTTGGACCTAGAAATTTTCTTTTACATATTCAAGTATTATTGGTAAACTATAAAACTATTATCTGTAATCCTATCACTGTTCCTTATAAGTTTCAGCTAAATTTGAAATTTAATTCATTATTGTTTGATCTGTACAGAAGTCAGTTTTTTAAAGGTGCTTGGTGAGAATGGCTAGGTTTATTTTCTGAGTCTCCAATGTCCATTATACCACTCTGTGTGCTCTTATGTAGTCAAAGTTTTGCTCCCACTTATAAGTGAGAACATGCAGCATTTATTTTTTATGTTCCTGAGTTACTTCATTTAGGATAATGGCCTTCAGTTCATCCATGAT
The DNA here is from genome assembly GCA_008086735.1 of Cheirogaleus medius. Classification (NCBI taxonomy): domain Eukaryota; kingdom Metazoa; phylum Chordata; class Mammalia; order Primates; family Cheirogaleidae; genus Cheirogaleus; species Cheirogaleus medius. The sequence continues at coordinate 2,654,002 of VBSM01000568.1, forward strand.
GCTCTAAGACATTATTTCATTCTTTCTTATCACTGAGTAGTACTCCATGGTATGTATACACCACATTTTCTTTATCCACTCATCAGTTGATCGGCATTTAGGTTGATTCCATATCTTTGTGATTGTGAATTGTGCTGTGATAAACATATGAGTGCAGGTATCTTTTTGATAAAATGATAAATGTTCCTCTGGGTAGATAATCAATAGTGGGATTGCAGGATCAAACGGTAGATATACTTTTAGCTCTTTGAGAAATCTCTATACTGACCTCCATAGAGGTTGTACTAATTTACATTCCTACCAACAGTGTATAAGTGTTCCCATTTCACAAAATCTGTGCCAACATCTCTTGTTTTTTGACTTTTTAATAAAGGCCATTCTAATTGGAGTAAGATGGTATCTCATTGTGGTTTTAATGTGCATTTCCCTGATGATTAGTGATGTTGAACATTTTTCCATGTTTGTTGGCCATTTGTATATCTTCTTTAGAAAAATGCCTATTCATGTCATTTGCTCACTTTTTAATGGGGTTGTTTGTTTTTTTCTTGCTGAGTTGTTTGAGTCCCTTGTAGATTCTGGATATTAGTCCTTTGTCAGGCACATAGTTCACAAATATTTTCTCCCATTCTGTCAGGTGTCTAATTTACTACTTTGATTATTTATTTTACTGTTCAGAAACTTTTTGGTTTAATTAAGTCCAATTTGTCTATTTTTCTTCTTATTGCATTTGCTTTTGGGGTTTTAGTCATAAATTTCTTTTTCAAGCATACTGTCCAGAAGAGTTTTTTCTTGGTTTTCTTCCAGGATTTTTATTGTTTCAGGTGTTATATTTAAGTCGTTAATCCATGTTAGTCAATTTTTGTACATGGTAAGAGATAGGTATCCAGTTTCATTCTTCTGCATATGACTACCCAATTTCCCCAGCACCATTTATTAAATAGGGTGTTCTTTTCCCAGTGTATGTTTTTTTCAGTTTTGTAAAAGATCAGTTGGTTGTAGGTATATGGTTTTATTTCTGGGTTCTCTATTTTATTCCATTGATGTATGTGTCTACTTTTATGCCAGTATAATGCTGTTTTGGTTACTATAACCTTGTAGTATAATTAGAGGTCAGATATCATGATGCCACCATTTTGTTCTTTTTGCTTCGGATTGCATTGGCTATTTGGCCTCTTTTTTGTTTCTGTATGAATTTTGGAGTTGTCTTTTCTAATCTTGTGAAAAACGGTGTTGGCATTTTGATATGAATTGCATTGAATTTGCAGATTGCTTTTGGAAGTATGGTCATTTCAACAGTATTGATTTTTCCAACCCACGAGCATGGGATGTTTTTGCATTTGATTCTGTCATCTACAATTTCTTTCATCAGTGATTCGTAGTTCTCCTTGTAGAGATCTTTCACCTCCTTTGTTAAATATATTCCCAGGTTTTTTCCCTGCTATTATAAATGGGATTGTGTTCTTGATTTGGTTCTTAGCTTGGCCATTGCTGACATATAGAAATCCTATTCATTTTTTGTATGGTGATTTTATAATTGGACACTTTGCTGAATTCATTTATCAAACCTAAGAGTCTTTTGGAGGAGTTTTTAGGGTTTTCCAGGTATAAGACAATATCATCAGCAAACAGAGATAATTTGACTCCTCTTTTCCATTTTGGATGCCTTTTTTTGTTTGTTTTTGCCTGATTTCTCTGCTTAGGACTTCCAGTACTGTGTTGAATAGAAGTGGTGAAAGTGGGCATTCTTGTATTGTTCCAGTTCTTAGGGAATGATTTCAAATTTTCTCAATTCAGTATTATGTTGGCTTTGGGTTTTGTCATATATGGCTTTTATTATTTTGCGGTATGTTCCTTCTATGCCGAGTGTTTTGAGGGTTTGTTTTTATCATGAAGGGATGCTGGATATTATAAAATGCTTTTTCTGCATCTATTGAGACAATCATAAGGTTTTAATTCTGTTTGTTATATATTACATTTATTGATTTACATATGTTGAACCACCCTTGCATCCCTGGGATGAAATCCACTTGATTGTTGTGAATTATCCTTTTGATGTGCTGTAGAATTTGGTTTGATAGTATTTTGTTGAGGATTTTTGCATCTATGTTCATTTGAGCCATTGGTATGTACTTTTTTTGTTGCATCCCTTCCTGGCTTTGGTGTGAGGGTGATAGTGGCTTAACAGAATAAGTTAGGGAGGGTTCCCTCCTTTTCTCTTGTTTAGAGCAGTTTCAGTAGAATTGGCACCTGTTCTTCTTTGTATGTCTGGATCAACTTGACTGTAAATCCATCTGGTCCTGAGCTTTCTTTTCTGGGGAGAGTTTTTTTTTAAATTACTGATTTAATCTCACTACTTTTCATTGGTCTATTTAAGAGTTCTATTTCTTGTTGGTTCAATCTCAGGAGGTTTTATATGTCCAGGAATTCATTCATTTCCTCTAGATTTTCCAGTTTTTGAGCACATAGTTTTTTCATAATAGTCTCTGATAATCTTTTGTTTTTCTGTGGTATCAATTATAATGTTTCATTTTTCATTTCTCATTGTGTTTATCTGGATCTTCTCTCTTTTTTTGATCTTTTGTGTTTTTGGGTCACTATTTCGTTTAGTTCTGCTTTGATCTTTGTTATTTCTTTTCTTCTGTTAATTCTGGGCTTGTTTGTTTTTTGTTGTTTTCTCCAGTTAATTGAAGTGTGGTGTCAGGTTGTTAATTTGCGATCTTTCCACTTTTTTGATGCAGGCATTTAATGCTTTAAACTGCTCTCTTACTATTCCTTTTTTGATATCTCACAAATTTTGATATGTTTTGTTTTCATTTGCATTTGAGTAAAAACATTTTAAACTTTCCACCTTTATTTCTTTTTCGTCCTAGTAATCATTCAGGAGCAGTTATTTAGTTTCCATGTATTCGTATAGTTTCCGAAGTTTCTCTTTGTATTAATTTTTAGCTTTATTCTACTATATTCTGAGAAGATACTTGAAATAATTTTTATTTTTTGAAATTTGTTAAGTCTTGTTTTGTGACCTAACATGTGTTCTATCATGGAGAATGTTCCACATGCTGGTCTAAAGAATGTATATTCTGCAGTGTTTGGGTGGAATATTCTCTAAATGCCTTCTAAGTCTCTCTGGTCTAAAGTCCAATTTAAGTTCAATGTTTGTTGATTTTCTGTCTTGATGATCTGTATATTGCTTGTATTGCTGTATATCTCATTTTCTATATCTAGTAATATTTGTTTTGTAAATCTGGGTGCTCCACTATTGGGTTTGTATGTATTTAGGATCATTATATTCTCTTGCTGAATTGATGAATTTATCACTACATAATGACCTTCTTCACATTTTTTTGCCGTTTTTGATTTAAAGTCTGTTTTATCTGATATAGTTATAGCTACTTCTACTCACATTTCGTTCTATTTGTGTGGAATATCTTTTTCCACCCCTTTACTTTCAGTCTATAAGTTTCTTTATGAGTAAGGTTGGTTTTTTGTAAGCAGCATATAGTTGGATCATTTTAAAAATCTATTCTATATCTTTTAAGTCAAGCATTTAATGCATTTATGTTCAAGGTTAATATTGATATGTGAGGTTTTGTTCTTGTCATATTGTTAATTGATTTCTAGTTGTTTTTACATTGTTTCTTTCTATTTCACTTTTTGTCTCTTTGGTTTGTTGAACTTCTTTCATGTTGTCATGGCTTCCTTTCTCTTCCTCCCTTGTGTGAATGTTTTATTAGACCTTTGGAATTTATATTTTTGTGACTTTTTGTGATGATGAATACTGACCTTTCATTTTCATGTTTAAGACTCCTTTGAGATTTCCTGTAGAGCCAATCTAGTGGTGACAAGTTCTTTCAGCATATGCTTCTCTGGGAATAACTTTATTTCTTCTTCATTCATGAAGGTTATCTTGCAGAATATAAATTTCTCAGCTGGCAGTATTTTCTCTCAGCACTTTGAAAATGCTATTCCACTCATCTGGACTGTAAGGTTTTTGTTGAGAAGTTTGCTGTTAGTCCAATGGGATTTCATTTATAGGTGGCTAGACACTTTTCTCTTGCTAATTTTACATTTCTTTCACTTCAACAGGAGTCATTCTGATTATAATATGCCATGTGAAGTCCATTTTGTAGTTCATTTGCCTGGGGATTATTGGCCCTCCTGTATCTGAATGTGTAACTCTCTTGCTAGTCCTGAGAAGTTTTCATCTTTTATTTCCCTAAAGAGTTTTTTCTGAACTTTTTGATCTATCTTCCCCCTTGGGAATACCAATAATTCATAACTTCAGTCACTTTATGTAGCATTAGATATCTAAAAGACTTTGCTAATTCTTTTAAATTCTTTTTTCCTTATGTTTGTCTGACTGGATTATTTCAAAATACCTGTCTTCAAGTTCTGAGATCCTTTCTCCTGCTTGGTCTAGTCTATTCCTGAAGCTTTCAAATGTGTTTTGTATTTCCTTCAATGAATTTTTCAGCTCCAGAAATTTTTTAAATGTTATCTACATCCTTGGTAAATTTCTCATTCACATCCTGAATTGATTTTATGATTTCTTTGTATTGGTTTTGAGATTTCACTTTCATTTCATTGAGCTTCTCTAGAATCAATATTTGGAATTCTTTATCTGGCATTATGAAGAGTTCTTTTTGTTTGGAATCCATTGCTGGACAATTGTGGTCCTTTGGGTGTCATATTTCTTTGCTTTTTCATGTTTACTGTGTGTTCTGTTGATATCTGATCATCTGATGTATCAGTCACTTGTTTTGATTTTTTGAAATTGCTTTTGAAGGGGAGAATTTTTCCTAAAGATAATGTGTTGTTGGTTGAGTAGGACACTTTGGCTTTGAGTTTGCATGCTTGCAGTTGTGTGATCTTTGTATGATTTTTTAGGCAGTACTCAGGGTCAGCAGTATTTGTGATTTCCTTGGTGGCTTAGGTAACAGTTATTAGTTGATTCCGTGGTGAAGTTTTGCTGGGGATTTTAACAATGGCTGATCCAGTCTTTGGTCCCCATTGGTGAAGCAGTGGGCTGAGTATGTCTGATTTTAGGCCCTGCAGTGGTATATACTGGCAGTGATGCTAGTGCACACTTGGGGGCCAATTCTTGGGCCTTCAGGTGGCTTCCCTGGAAGCTAGTAGTTGGAACAGAAGGCCAGGAGTATGGACAGGTTGTCAGGCCCCTGAACAGCTGGTGTGATGTGGGAGGTGGCAGTAATGATGGCAGAGCCACTTACCAGGACCCAAGTGGTCAGTGTTGGTATTACTGGTAGCTGCAATTCACTGGCCATACTAGTCCCTATTCTCAAAGCTGCCTGTAACAGGTTGGTAGCTATTGTCCTAAATGTGCTTAGGAGAGCTTTGTCTCCCCTCTCCCTTCTTGAATGGATGATGGCTGCAGCTACATCACCTTAAACTTGTACCAATGATGTGCTGAGAAGTCAATTATTTAAGGTGTTTTTCTGTAGAATATGATTTATAAATGGCACACACATAGCAATAGATAAGAGAAATTGTGGCATGTATAAGGGTAGTGAGAGTGAATAAAGAGTGAAGAGGAGCCCATCCATAATAGAAGGATTTTCTTCTTTTTTCTTCCTTCCTTCCCTCTCTCCCTCCATCCTTACCTACCTTCCTTCCTTCCTTCCTTCCTTCCCTCCTTCCTTCCTTCCTCCCTTCCTTCCTTTAGTCAAATTTGTTGGTTGTTGTCTTGGAAAGCAGCATAATGAGCTTGAGGAGAACAGAACGCATCAATTTTCATGAGAGCATGCAGGAAGGATCTAGGAAAAATGTGGAAATTGGGGGAAGGCCAGTTCAGATGGAGCACTTCTGTTAGATTACCTTGAGTAGCAAAGGCAAGATGAGGGTCTCAGGAGCCTGACATAGTCATGACATAGTCATAGCCTGACATAGTCAGGCTAGAAGGGAGAACAGAGTTCTCTGTGGAAAAACTACTCATTTCACATTTTTGCCCATGGCAGGAACTGACTACCTTTATTTTAAAAAATTATTTATTTATTCATAATTCACAAGTAAAATTGGTATATATTTATGGCATACAACATGTTTTGAAATCACAGCTCACCTTTGTTACCTTCAGATAACTAATATTTTAATTCTGGGAACTACTCTAAAGTTAGCTGTAAATGATTAATTACATAAAAAGCAACTTATTTACTTGCCTTTTTAATTTCTTATGGCAATGACCAGTTTGTATTTTTTGCGTGAAGTAGTGTCTCAATTGCTATATGTAAATGATTTAGTCCAAAACAGACAATATACAATTTCCCATGCTATGCATAAAATAGACTAAGCTAGAGATTTCCAACTAATATTCTCCAGCTGTGATCTAGGAAACTGCCAAAGATAAAGTGTTTATCATAACAGAAAGTGCTTGGCATATGTAAGTATGCAAAAATAGTTTCTAAATGAATAACACATAAGAGGGGAGAAGAGTGAAGAGTAGGGGAAGACAACAGTCACATGAAGTGAGCCTTCAAAGTGCAATAAAGATGAGTCAGAAACAAAGAAGGAGCCAACAAAAACTTGTGACACAGTTATTTTCACTAGAACAATTACCATTACTTGTCATGTTAATACAGTGTTCTAATTTATAACGTTACCAACATGCTGCCATGGCCTACTTCCTTACTTCTCAGGGCCAAGAGTAATCTAACATCCTAATGACTGGTAAGTTACCAGTAAAGCTATTTTTAGCCTTAGGGAGCTTGGAAGGGAGGTCAGCAAGACTTGGACCTAGCAGAGGTGACATAGTAGATGGCACACACTTTAAGCATGTCTTCATTAAAAATACAAGAAATATAAGTATTAATAGCTTAACTGAGACCGTCATAGCAGATAGGAAACCAACAAAAAGAAAAACACACAGAAAAAATGGTCAGAGGGCGAGAGTACTACATCATCTGACAAAGTGAGAAAGAATTGAAAAGAACAGGGTAAGCACAGATTGGATACTAATATTATGCTGCAGTCATTAAACATATGGTTTAGATCACTTTACAAAATAGAAATGAAGACACCTTTCTGGTGAAAAGTATCATTTTGGTTAACAGTATTCACTGCTCAACATAATTATTCCAAAGACAATAAGAGACAAGAAAATATGGAAAATTCATTTAGAAGACAGATGATTATTTCCAGAGAGAAAGAAGATGTCATTAGAAAATGTATCAAACACTTTTAAACAGGTAAAAAATCTTTAACATGACAATTTAATGTTTAAGACTTAGTCTAAGGAAATAAATTGTCATGTACACAAAGGAGCGTGTGTATAATTGTGCTCATTATAGTATTATGTACAATAATGATCGGAAACATTCCCAGTGTCCAATGATAGAGGATGAATTAGATAAATTATGGTAGATCCACTGAAAGCAATATTGTAGAAGTATATTATTAATACAGTATGAGAGGCATGAGAGTCAAATCACTTGGTGTAAAAAATTAGGTTACGAAGTTCCATGTATAGTATGATCCCATTTTGTTTTTGTTTTTGTTTTTTCTTCTTTTTTTATTTCAGCATATTATGGGGGTACAAATGTTTAGGTTACATATATTGCTCTTGCCCCACCTGAGTCAGAACTTCAAGTGTGTCTATACCCCAGATGGTGCGCACCACACCCATTAGGTATATATATACCCATCCCTTCTTCCCCCTCCCATCTGCCTGACACCTGATGAATGTCATTACTATATGTGCACTTAAGTGTTGATCAGTTAATACCAATTTGATGGTGAGTACATGTGGTGCTTATTTTTCCATTCATGTGATACTTCACTTAGTAGAATGGGTTCCAGCTCTATCCAGGATAATACAAGAAGTGTTAGATTACCATTGTTTTTTTTTTTTTTTTGTAGCTGAGTAGAACTCCATGGTATACATATACTACATTTTATTAATCCACTAATGTATTGATGGGCACTTGGGTTGTTTCCACATCTTTGCAGTTGTAAATTGTGCTGCTATAAACATTTGAGGGCAGATGTCTTTTTTACAGAATGTCTTTTGTTCTTCTGTGTAGATGCCCCATAATGAGTCCTTCTTTCATTTCTGATATTAGTAATTTGTGTCTTTTCTCATTTTTCTTAATTAACCTAGTTAGAGGTTTAGCACTTTCATTTACTTTTTAAGAACTAGCTTTTGGTTTTATTGATTCTCTTTATTGTTTTCCTGTTTTTTATTAATTTTTTATTTCATCATATAATGGGGGTACAAATATTGTTAGGGTTACATACATTGCCCCTACCACTCCTCCCCCCTCCCCACATGCCAGAGCTCCAAGCGAGTCCAATCCCCAGGTGGCGCGCACGGCACACATTATGTAACTCTACACTTCCTCCCCCCTCCCGCCTGCCCTCCATCCAACAAAAGATTTTTTTTTTATACTTTGGATACATTGTATAACTTTGCCTCTCCCTAAGAAGGATTAGAGGTATGCCCTTGTTTTCCTGTTTTTTAAATTTGTTTACTCCTGCTGTAATTTTTGTATCTTTTCCTCTTGTTGCTTTGATTTAATTTGCTCTTTATCTAGTTTCCTAAGTTGAAAATTTAGATTATTCATTTTAGATTAATGTTCTTTTCTAATATTTGTTTTTAATACTATAAATTTCCCTATAAACACTAGTCTCATTGAATCCCACAAATTTGATCATTTTTATTTATTTATTTTTATTTTTTATATTTTTTTGAAACAGTGTCTTGCTCTGTCACATCAGCTAGAGTGAAGTGGCATCATCATAGTTCACTGCAACCTTAAATTCTCAGGCTCAAACAATCCTCCTGCCTCAGCCTACCAAGTACCTGGGTCTACAGGTATGTGCCACCATGCCCAGCTAATTTTTCTATTTTTAGTAGAGATGAGGTCTCACTCTTGCTCAGGGTGGTCTTAAACTCTTGACCTCAAGTGACCCTCCTGCTTCAGCCTTCCCCAGTGGTAGAATTACAGGTATGAGCCATCATGTGCAGCCTGTATTTTCATTTTAATTTAATTAAAATATTCTTAAATTTCTGTTGAGATTAATTCATTTACCCATGAGTTATTCAGAAGTGTGTTGTTTAATCTTCAAGTGTTTTGGAGATTTCCAGCTACATTCCTCTTATTAATTTCTAGTTTAATTCATTTGTGGTCTAAGAGCATACTTTGATTTTTCTTTTAAAAATTTGGTAAGGTTTGTTTTTATTTCCTAGGATGTGGTCTATCTTCACAAATTTTAACTGATCTTGAGCAGAATGCATATTCTGCTGTTGTATGAAATGGTCCATAAATGGCAATTAGATTCAGCTGATTGATTGATGGTCACGTTCAGTTCAACTGTGTCATTGCTGATTTTATGACTGCTGTATCTGTCAATTACTTATAGAGAGGTGTTGAAGTATCCAACTATAATAGTGGATTCATCCATTTATCATTGTAGTTCTATTTTTGCTTCATGTATTTTGATGGTATGTTTTTAGGCACATACACATTAAAGATTGCTATGTATTTGTGTAGAATTGACACCTTTACCGTTGTGCAATGCCTCTTTTTATTCCTGATAAGTTCCTGTGCTCTGAAGTCTCTTTTCAGAAATGAATATACTATCTAGCTTTCTTCAGATTAGTGCTATCATGGTATATCTTTTTCCATCCTTTTAATTTTAATCTATCTCTGTCTTTATATTTAAATGCTTTTCTTGTAGACAACATGTAGTTGGTTGTGTTTTTTTTGATCCACTCTCACAACCTTGTTTCTTAATTCATGTATTTAGATTATTCACATTTAGGTAATTATTGATATAGTTGGATTAATAACTGTAATATTTATAACTGTTATCTATTCATTGCCCTTGTTCTGTTTTCTTTTTTGTCTTCCATTCTTTTTCTGCCTTTTCTGGTTTTGAATTCCTGTCATTTTAAGAAGAGGTTAAATAACCACTTGGCAGAGAGCTCTAGAGGGGACTCAAACAAAGTATGGGAGTATGAGCTACATTACCTCTAAGGCCCCTTTTGATTCTCAGATTAACTAATTCTTAATTAGTTGAATTATTCAAAAGTTATTTGAAGACATAGTCAAGGTGATTATTAATATAATAAGTTTCTAATTCTAAAGTACCATAACCATATTTGCAATATTGAGTAGTAGCTTAACAAACAAGACCATAAGGTTGTACTTTTTCTCTATTCCAGAGTTGAGGCTTCCAAAATGTTGGTTCCAAAAACCTCCATCCTTTGTCAACTTACTCTGTTCAGGACTGGTTTGGGGCTGAGAGGAGAGGGTATGGAGGTCAGGCCCTAGGGAAACTAACTCATATTGCTCAAACCCACCAGAGAAAAATCTATACCAGAAAGCCAGTTAAATAATTTATAGTAAAAGATGGAATAGCCAACCAGATAAGATGTTCCTATTGGCTGGTTAGAAAACCAAATAAGCTCTGACTCATGTGGGGCAAAGGCAATATATGTAACCTAAACATTTGTACCCCTGTGATATGCTGAAATAATAAAAAATCCAAATGGGTATCCTAAGGTTTATTGGTAAATAGTACAGTTGATCAGGGAGAAGACTGTACAAACTAACCAGAATCTCATGTCATCCATCCACTCCCTTGAGTTTCTCTGCATACATACTGTCCTAATATCACCTCAAGCTCCTTCTTCCAAACATTCCAAGGTGCTTTCTGAGGTTTTCTAATGATATGAACACTCACATTATGGGTCCTTAATTATTTTAGCCTTGAGAGAGGCCCAGTTTTCATGTTAATACACTAGCTTCTAACTCACTTGAATTAAGGAGTTTTAGGCTTCTTCCAATATTCTGACAATATTAGAATATATATTGTCAACAGGACCCTTCCAAAACAGGGGAAGAAAAGTTTCACTCAAGATGCCAGTTATGCCAATTGCTAAATGTGGCATAGTGGGAAAAAACAGAGTAAAAAATCAAGCCCTACAGAACTATAGAATCTACTATGGAATGTTCTTATAATTACATTTAAATACATTAGACTTGATAATTAGATTTAAATACAAATATGATATACATAAAGAGTTGTTGTGGTGCTAGTTTAGCAATGAAAATTCCTTCTGTGCATGGAAGAAAGATCCAAATCTTATGTTGAGCTACTGTAACTTTTATCCAGTAAAAATGAAAACTGTGTGGAAAAGTAAAAGGGGATATACTTTCTTGGTTTATTTTTCAGTTGTTTGAAGTTTTTTTTTTTCCTAAAAGGAGACTAGAATTAGATAATAATTTTAATTACTCTTTACCAAAGTTGCAGAAAAAAGAATCTGTTTTTTTAATGAGATGTAAGACATTATTTTTTAATCTTTAATTTTCTTATTTGTTTCTTCAAGGACCAATAATCTTTCAAGTTAGGAAGATGAAAAATAACACCAAACCAAAAGTAGTTTTGAGTATTCAGGAACAAATATGCTAATTTTTATTTACCTAGAGTGGAATGAAACTGGGAAATAGCAAACCTTTACTTTGTATTTCCCTTTGAATAGCCAGTAATATAACTTTCTGTACCAAAAGGACAGTTTTCCATAAGGATAATTAAGTTGTATTAAATTTCTAAGATAGCACTAGTGACATGCAAAATATTTCCTAGATCAAGTGACTAGCTATCAAAAGAAACTGTAAAGGTCAGCTCCTTGGGGATACAAATTTAAATGTCACTTGAGCAAGTGTTCCATATATATCTGTTTGATAAAATTTAAGTTATGCTTTTGTAATTTAGAATAGAAATATATTCTTGTGATTTAGTAAAGTTATCATGGAGGGGATTATATTAAAGGATTATGTATAGTATAGAAAAAAGAGAAGCACTAAATAGATGAATGAGGAGTTAGAAATTATCTTGTAATTTATCTGGAGTAACAGAGCTCTGGGGTGGATCAAAGAAAATGTTTTGGATTTGGCCTCTGGGAAACATTTTGCTATTTTAGTACCAGGCAAAGCCAATCTAACTCAGGTTGTACACATAAAGTATAATGTAATAAGTGAGCTGCTTTTCCTACCTCCAGTGTAGTGGTGCTTACTAAAAAGAGCCCAGAAATTTACATTGCTGAGATCTAATATCACCTTTCAAACTTCTGAATTTTCCACATCACAGTCACTAAGGGCTAGTAAGAGGCAAATATTGTGAGATATATTTAATTATCTTAGAAGGCCAATTAAAAATGAAAAATCATGTCACTAGAATGAAAAGGCAAGGGATTTTGACAACCAAGAAAACCAAAGATTGCAATCTAAGATGAACACACAAAACCATTTATGTTTATGGAGACTAAACTACAGAGTATTATTTTAAGATATGAATTGATTTTTTGAGATAAAGAAACCATATTGGCTGAAAAAAATAAAAAGTTAAGTGTATAATGAGAGTTTGGATAGCTGATGAGATTTGAAAGGACTGTTGGCGACCAAAGGAATGTGTGTCAAGACTGTGGCATACTAATGCCATGGGATATTATATCACCAGTGGGAATTACAAACATCAAGCTCCTTCTAACATCATTTATGTCTTTTATTGTGATAAGAACGCTTAACATGAGATCTACCTCTTAACAAATTTTTAAGTGCACAACACTGTATTGTTAACTATAGGTACAATGTTGTACAGTGGATCTCTAGAACTTATTCATCTTGCATAACTGAAACTACTGAAACTTTATACTTGAAAATGGTCCAGCAGGATACCATAGCAAATTAAGAACATGAGTTGTGAAATCAGATTGCCTGGGTTTGAACCTTGGTTCTTATGCTTACTAGTAGTTTGACATTGGACAAGTTACTTAACCTATTTTTTTAAACCTCAGTATTTGATCCAGCAAAACAGGGATAGTAATGGTATCTATCTCACAGGGCATTTGTAAGCATTAAATGTGTTGATATGGGTAAAGCACTTAAAGCAGAAAGTATGTAGTTAGAGCTCATTAAATGTTATATAATGCCCTTTAAAGACATAATTTCT
>VBSM01000568.1:2667070-2690235 GCA_008086735.1 Cheirogaleus medius
CCTCCCAGAGTGCTAGGATTACAGGCGTGAGCCACCGCGCCCGGCCTAAAGACATAATTTCTAACCTCAAGGAATTGATAATCCCACAAAGTGATAACTCCATTTTGGGAGATAATACTAACATATATGGAGAAATTGGGAAAAAATTAAGTACCAAGCAGTGTGGTATAAGCTATAAATACATAAGATATGAGAGAAGAACAAATTCCTGGTGGGCTTACAGGTGATCGAAAGTTTTATGGTATGTTTCTGCATGGGAGGAAGTGGGACTGTGAGTGGAAATGAGAACATAGGCAAAAGCCTGGAAGTAGGAACAAAGGAGCCACCAGATTCTTTTATGTGCAATATAATTTAACTATGGTCATATTTTGTTCTAATTTTTTCAAAATTGAGAATTTATGTAGTAAATATGAATCAATATATTTAAGGAACAAAATCATCTCTAAATACTTTAAAATTATATCTTACTATATATTTTTAAGGTAATACTTTAACATACCTCACTTGAGTTTCACAAATGCCCTATAAGAAAGGCAGGACAAATATTATTATTCTTATCTTACAGATTAGGAAGTTTAGGATAAGAGTTTATGTCACTTGCTTAAAGTTACATAACTAGTAAGTAATAGAGTCCAGATTAGCATCCAGGCCTCTGGCTTCCAACGTAGTGCTCGTGTACTATACTATTCTGCTTGCTAAATAGCAGAAGGCTTAGTAAATGAGAAATGAGGACTGACTCTTATGATAAATATTATATGTGGTCTTTGTCCCAAACAAGGGAACATTGTATATGGTAAAAGTATAGGTACTTTCAAGTCACAGGTATGTTAAACAAAAATAACTAGACACCAGTTATTACTATGCCTTTGAGGTATTCTCTCTTTATGTTTTGTAATTTTTTTCCAAGGGACTGCAATACCAGAAGTGGAATAGAAATAATACACACATGACAGATTCAGATAGAACTTTTCCTTTTTCATAGCTTTCCTTTCTTTTCACTATTAACATTTATTTCTTCTGAAGTAATATCCTTCTGAAACACAGTTAAGGAACAGACCACACTTCAACAAATGCTTGCCCATGAATATTATATTTCAGCCACAGTCAGGTTGTTGTTGCTGTTTTAAGAACAAAGCTTCCACTGTAATACAAAAACCACTGTAAACATATCCTTGATGTTCCTGTCAACATGCCAATAAAAAAGTAATTAAACAATAATAAAGCTTACAATTAACTTTTACCCATAATGCATATCATAGAGCAAAATCTCTTACATGTAGTTATACACTTGTACATAAATATATGCACTTCTTAAAAGAATTGTAACATGGACATTCAAAATTTTCTTCAGAAATCCATTGTAGTTAATTTTGATCCCAATAATAAAAACATAGAAAAGTAGAGTAGACCCCTTTTCTTCTTCTTTAGATACATTTTTAATTACTTCTGTTTGTATAAGAGAGTACCAGTTGTCATGCTTCTTAAGGAAGCATTATATATTGTGGAGGAAGAGAACTCCCTGTAGGAACCTCAATGAGCAATAAAAACTTCATTATTCTGTTTTGTGGGCCTAGGACAGGGGCAGAAAAAATTGGAGACAAACTGGCTTTTGACTAGATTTATTTTCATAAGTTTCCAGGTTATACATTGCATAGGGCCTTTAGGGCCATTTGGCTGAATACTAGTTTGTCCCAGCACTTGCATATTCTCTGCTGGAAGAAATGGCCCCCACCTTGCCTAGCCAATCAGTACTACAAAGGAGGCTGACAATATATTTTATGTAGCTCCTGTGTCATCTCCAGTTCTCATCTAATGGCATACATGCAAAGGAATATGTTAGGATGACTGAGAACTATTTGCTAATTTTATATCTTAAAGTCGACTCCTTATGCTTTGTAAAGATTTTAGTTGAGGATGAAAAATCTTGACCTCAGACTGATGTTTTACAGTGCAAAGACACAAATATTCTCTACTTTCCCATAAATGGTCAAAAATTATTTATAATTTAGTTCATAGTTGAGGAATTTTAGCACTTAAAATATCTTAAATATCTAAAAATGTGAATATATAAATGAGATAGATTTATAGGCACACATAGTTAAGTGTTTGTAAATTATTAATAGAAAATTTTATTTTTATCATAAATGATTTGAGAAAATACTTGTTGGGAAAACTATTTTAATTGGTTTGCACTGGAGATGGGCTTAAACTATTCTTTACGTGTTTCTTCTCCTTTTTCTGGCAAGGAGGCCTTCTTCTTGGGTACATAAGTCATGCTGGACAAAGAATGCTTTCTAAATGTAGATAGCCTTCTCCTAAAGTTGCCCCCTGAAAAGAAATATAGGAGAGGATCAAAGCAACAATTTGATGCAGCCAGAGACAAGGTTATGACTACTGACTTCTGCATTCTAAGGACAGAATCACAGGGTTTAGTTTCATTGTGTAAAAAATGAAGGTGGATAGTTCGTTGAATATGATATGGCATGAAGCTGATTAAAAAGGCAGCTGTCACAACTATGATCATTCCTATAGCCTTTTTACGACTTGAAAGATTTTTCTTCATTGAATTTTTTAGTAAGGTAAGAATGATCATTGTGTAACAGACAATTATAATAATAAAAGGGATGATGAAGCCAACAAATAATGACACATAATGCAAGACCAAAACATGATTTTTAGCTTGATTGTCCTGTGGAGGCTCAAAGCACTTGGTATTATTTTTCTCATCTTTGTAAGGTTTGGCCATTAAAAATGGAGAACTGGTCAAACTTACAAAAATCCAGATGCCAACACACACAAACCTGGCTTTTTTCTGTGTAACCAAATTAATGTTCCGGACTGGGAAAACTATTGCAACACACCGGAAAAAGCTCATGGCTGTCATAAAGAAGATGCTACAATACAGGTTGACATACAAGGCATAGGTGCTGAGGCGGCACAAAAAATCACCAAAGAGCCAAATGCCTTTGTGAACATAATAGACCACGCGGAGAGGCAGTGTGCACACACACAGTAGATCTGCTACTGCTAAATTAATCATGTATACTTGGAAGGCTGATTTCTCATGATATGTTTTTATGAGGACATAGAGTACAAAACCATTGCCAAAGAAGCCTACAACAGAGATCATAGAGTACAAAGTAGAGTACACTTGATTGCGGAAGTCATCAATAGTGTCATGGCATGTGTTATTACTGGCAGAAGATACTGTTAGATTTCCAGCTCCATCCATGTTTCTCTAGGAAGGTCTGCTTGGTGCCTAAAATATATTAAAAAATCATTAATTTTTGCCAGACCATAAATTACATAAAGTACTAATGTTTCATTTCATAGTGTCACTATATATACTTTTCGACCATAGCACGAAGCAAGGGTGGTGAGACAATGAGAGGGATTCAGCTGTACCCTGCCCTTAAGAGAAGGGCTTAAGTCCTATAGGCACTCAGAAAACTATTATTTTATCCTTTCCCACCTATGTTTTTCTGATGGACTTCCTCTTAATCTTCAAGACCTAGATAAAACAGCTCTCCTATATTGTAAGTCATATTACTCTAGTACTAGTCTATATATTTTCCTTTTAAATGAGTTTTTCTATTAGAGAAAAGCTTTGAAGATAGTAGTTTGATATATATGAATATCTATCTATCTAATCTATTGGAAGAACTTTGAATTTTCTTAGAAAGTAAAATCTGGATGAAAATGCTTGGTTTTCTCAAGAAAGAAGTCTTCCTAGGTAACATCTTCTGAGTGCTGCTCATACCTAGGGAAAATAATCTAATTTGTTATTAATGAAACTCACTCCCCTAGGGGAGATTCTTAATCTAGTACATGATTGATTCTATTTAGAACCACAGAACCCCATGGTTGTAGAAACCTCAGAAGCCATTTACTTATTTTAATTATGTCAAAAATGTTCCAGAGAGGTGAAATACATTTCTAAAGTCTGTACCATAATTTAAGACTCTGAAGAAAGATGTGGTATAACTAGTTGGAATATACCTGTTGGGTGAGGAAATTATACTTGTTCATCCTCATTCTCTTCCTAGACTTTTACTCAAAGCCTTACTGTTTAGCAATCTACAGTCATTTCTCTTATAGCAAGAGGTTGTAACTTGGTCTAGGCTAGTTCAGCTCTATCAATCAGAGCAGTCAATCAGAGTTCTTTACAGAGAGCTTGGGATGGGACACTGTAGTGTGGAAGTAGTGATTTCTTTAGTGTTCCTCCAGATTTTCCTCTTTTATTCTTTACAAAAGTGGAAGCAACTCTTCAATATATATTAATAATATAGCAGATAATCTTTGATTGAAGCCTGATTTATTGACCTTTTACACAACTCCTGCTCCCTGGTAAGAGAGGGGCTGGGGTTTTTAAGGTGAGGAGGCTATTTAAGTGTGCACGAACTGCCAGCCATAGAGGGGACTGATCTGTACCAGGGATACAAAACCAGATAGCTATGGTAGTGGTTACAGGTGGGATATAACTTCCATGTTTACTACTGCTAACAATTATATTTGCTGTTTGGAATGTGCCATCTATCCATCTATCCATCCCAACTAGTTGTTCCATTTTTTTCTTTTATTAAAAAAGTCATTATTTTTTTCCACCAAGAATTGTTGGTATAAGATAAAAAATTGAACAGGAATCACTCTGAGATCATAGAGAAAAATGAGACCACTATTCTCAACCTCTGCATTATTTCTCTGTTTACTTTCCAGTTACCTACCTCTTTCACCATTCGTTCGCTGAACTCAGGTGCAGTTGTGGAATAAAGAGAAATTGCCTAAAGTTAATCCAGTCTTTTTCATTAGGCTTTTATTAGGTGCTTTCCCCAAACTGGGTAGTATTATTCTGTAAGGCACTAGATGGTGCTGTTGAGATTTTTGATACAGCCTTCCCCCTGCCTTGCCCCGCAGATTTATGGAGGTACAATTGACAAAAATTACATATACTAAATGTATACAATGTGATGATTTGTTATATATATACATTGTGAAATGATTACCTAAATCAAGTTAATTAACACATCCATCACCTCACATACCATTTTGTGTGTGTGTGTGTGTGTGTGTGTGGTGAGAATGCTTAAGATCTACTTTCTTAGCAAATTTTAAGTATACAATACACTGTTATTAACTATAGTCACCATGATGTACATTAGCTCCCCAGAACTTATTCATCTTTAACTGAAACTTTTTACCCTTTGACCAACATGTTCCCAGTCTCTGGAAACCGTAATTTTACCCTCTGCTGACAGAGCCTTTGAGAAAACCACACTTGAAAGGTATTGGAGATAATTACCAGTAGCCCTTCTTACCACCATCAGTCCTCAATCTATCTTGCTACAAACCCTTTCCAGAATAATTTTCGACACACTGTAGCTTCCAATTATGACGTGTCTGTGCTTTAAAACCTTCAGTGATCCTGAGTGCCTTCAGAATATAATCCAGATTTCTTGGCATTATATTTAAGGCTCCTTACAGTCTGAATGCAATTTATCCTTCTCAGTTTCTCTATCACTTCTTCCCTTTGCACACTAGTATAGGTCAAGGAAACAACTATTTTAGTATACCAGGCATATGTGCCACAAGTTTTCCCACCTATCTGTCTTTTTTCATGGTATTTCTTCTTGAATTTCTATTTCCTCCTTTCTGAAATGCCCTTTCCTCCATCTATGCATATGCAAAAACTACTCATCCAACTCAAATTATACTTCTTGACTAAGTTTTCCCTTAGCCTCTGTCCAAAGTAATTTGTATCTTTAATGAACTTCTATAGAACTTTAAATCTATCCTGCAAATCAGTGATTTGTATAAATGCGTTATCTTCCCTTCCAGACTATCTGGTTGATATATAAGAAAGCATCCCACACAGGGCGTAGCACATATGTACCTTGCCTGTAAGGTTAAATGAGTGTTAATTGAGTGAATTAGTAAGTGAATGGTAGAACAAGTTTATAATTTGAAGATATTATTTATCATTTAAAACCATTTAGAATTATCTTCTCATTTCAATATAATTTGAAACCTTTCCAGTCTTAGAGCCTAAAGTTGCCATGTAAGTAAAGTTGCTTTCTAAAGTATTAAGGAAGGTACTAAATCACAAGACTAACACCTATATCATTGACATAGACTAATAATTTGTTTATTTGTTATGGGTTACAAATATTAATAAATTTGAAATTCTCAGATCTTTGAACAAAAGATGCCAAATAAAACTGATAAATAACATTAAAAGCATACAAAGAAACAGATGATCTCTAGTTCTGTTAATAAACTTTCCAGCCCTTACAGACCAAAATAAACTGTCCTAGAAATTTTGATATTCGGGTTCAATTGTTTAATTATGATTAAGTCAAGTCAATGATTTATATTATGCTATAAAAAGAGGATTGTAAAACCCTCAGACAAGTAGTGAATACTACAGGGGTAAAGATCATTTAGGCCAAGCCGCTCATGTCACAGATGATGGCTTTACTTGTCTGAAACAGCATTTAATTAATTTTTATAGAATTTACTGCAATTCCCCAATAATGTGATACCCAGTAGATGGATACAGAGAGTTTCCTTGGAAACCTAAGATGCCTAAGACCTCATCTTTGCCTTCAAGCAGCTCATAATTTGAAGGGGGAGAGAAGTGATAGCTCAGAAGTATGAAGAGGTTACAATACCATATAGTAAGAGTCATCTTAGCACAAAATAAATGGATCGTTAATTGATTAATAATATAAAACCATAAGCATAAATGGAATTGATTTCACTTTAGTGCAGATGATAAAGGAAGTTACTTTGTTAAGATAATTGCAAGTTGAAAAAGCAAAGTTCTTTTTAAAAATAGGAGCCATACCTCTTTCTGGCACTGCAAATGTTCCTTCTTATGGTAGTCAGTGCTTCTTATGGTGTAATATCAGAGGAAGCCCAAGCTGAAATCATAAGTTTGAAAAGGAATTAACAGCCTTAGAAGCAATCCACAAGTGTCATGGGAGTTTAGCAGCCTTAAGTACAGATCCAGAGTATGTGATGGAACATCAAGCTTTACTGACAGATTGAGGGATAGACATTGGATTCCTTGCCTCCTTCTTTCCCCTCTAACCATTTTTAAGTTCCCAGGGGGGAAATTTGGAATATAGACCAGGGCTAGTCACATATTTTTGCTGCTGTGTGCATGTAGCTTATGTATCTAAAGATGAACATGGTATTATAAAATACTTCTCTCTTTATGAAACCATCATATTTCCTCTGTTTTCTCTTCCAGACAGTTCGTTATAAAGTTCATAGGGGAAATAATTTGTAAGTTCACATCTGGATCTAGTTTGCTAGGAATAGGCATTAGAATATTAAAACTATGAAGTACATCTGTCTTGAATGACTTAGGGATAGTTTTCCCTGAAGGAAGGATGGCGTAAAGGACCTTGGACTCTTCTCCCTATAAACTCATAATAACATTTATTATTTATATCACTAATTAACATATATTATATATTTTTGGAAATAAACTTTTGTAACCTTGTGTAGTTAACTTTTCATAAGTGTATGCCTCTTCTCTTCAATTAAATTATATCTGAGAATCTAACAAAGTATAACAAATCTCCAAGAAATGAGCAGAGACAAATTTTCTTAAAGCAGTAGCAACCTGAATGCTTTTCTTCTACATTTTTGTTGCCCTATAGCAACTTTCATTCCTGTCTACAAGGTCCCCAGAGGCTGGCCACTTTTCCTTTATCTGTGGTCCAAGAGCCAACAAAATAAACACCTTCCTCTAGTTTATTCTTAACAAGTTGAAACCGGCTGGAACCTTCCAAAGGAACTCTATTGAAAAAAGAAAAAAAATCAAAAGGAAAATAAAAGAAATGCAAAAATATAAAACATAGTCTAGTTTTAAAAGCAGGAAAGTGAACCTACAGCTACAATGTGGTAGTTTGAGTACACACTTTACTCAGATAATCATTTTTCAGATTTCCAATTTCTTCTCCCTCTCCAAGTTGTCTTGCCTTCTCCATGTAAGGAGTTGACATAGGTAAACTACTATAGTCTGGGTAAAGTGTGGGTTGCAGGTAGGGAATTACTCAGAGTTGGCTTTTATGTTTTGTTAATCAGGTAGTAAACTTTTTAAAAAAAGTTTTTCTAGCTTGTCCTGGGTCTCTATATATCAGTAAAGGTGTAGTGACGGAATGTTGAATGTAATGTATAAAGAACCTTTCTGATCCTGAAATTATATGATTGCACTCATCTGTGAAGAAAATTAACTTTGGCTTTCACAGTTTTATGTTTAGACAAAGCTTATATTTCTCCCTAGTGTGGAAAGAGAAAGAAAGTTTATGAATTTCTAAGACTCATGTATGAGAAATGTAATATTACCAGCCTAATGCACTATCTAGTTATCCATTTCCATGGAGGCTGTGCAATTACAATTTAGCCCAATCTCTACATGCACAAGTAAGTAAATGTCACATTGTATGGGCAACAGTGTAGTGTTTTTTTTTAAGTTTGGAATTCTGAGGGGGTCTTTTATGGGTCCTTTAGGAATTCCCAACTTTGCAAATAGCAGGAACTCAATACTTTCACTCCTTGCCCCACTTTCCTTTTTTGTTTCCTTGATGACTCTTGTCTCCGACAGAAGCTTGATCCAATACTGGACTCTACCATTCTTATCTGGGTGATTGAGTGGGTGAAGGTGAGATAATGAAGTAAAGCTGTGTATATATGATTTTGATTTCAGTTGTTTAATTCAGAAATTACTCAGATCCTTTATTTGGCTCATGTTAAGGCCAGTTCAGTTCAGGTCAACAAATGTTTATGGAGCCACTATTCTTATAAGGAAGAGGGTACTCTCTTTCCAGTAGTCTTTAGCTTCTACTGAACCTGTAACCTGATCAAGTTTTAGTGAACAACGTAAATAAGGGAGCCCAGAGATTTTCTAAGACTATAAGGTTCCAGCTGCAATATAATTATATATGAGCAAGAATCAATTACATACTGCTGTGCTAAGTGTGGTCCAAGTCTAGTATCTTCTACTAAATGAAAAGGTAATAATACCTATTTTTTGTTTCTAGACAAACAAAAAGCCATTCTTGATCCTCACAACTGAATTTCGTATTTCTCTCGTTTGAAGTGCTGTAGTGTTTTTTTGTACCTTCCTTGATAATTTTCATTTATTGCTTTGTCATTAGTTATCTCTGTGGGCATTCAATTTAAACTTCATATTAATTCCAACCCAGTCTCACTAGACTGAAAAGGCAATAAACAAGTCTTATTCTTTTTGTATTTCCTGCTGTACATAGTATGGCACCTTTTAAATATTAGTTCATTTGGGTTAATCCATTTTCTTTATCATTTGATTGATGTCTTATTAAAATCAGCAGGAATCCTTGCATGGAGAAAGACAATGGGCAAGGTGGAAAATTCCTAGGATTGATAGGTAGAAGACCTGGTCATACTTCAGGCTCTGGTGGATGATTCAATTGAGTGATCTTGGGCAAATCACTTCCGCTCTGTGATCTCTTCACTTATCTGTAATACAATCGGGTTTGGATTATATGGTTCCAAAAGTCCCTTCTAGTCTACCATTCTATAATTCTATGAAGACCAGGATATATTTTTTCTTGAGAGTAAGTAAGAAAAGAGATCTAGAGCTTCAAGAAGAGGAACACAGACATAAGTTTTTACGAGTTTAACTTAAAACTATGAGGTGTCACCTGAGCCTCTCTCAGGTGAACATCTGAGAGAAAGACTCACTTAATCCGTCTTTCAATGTATCAGCTATGATAATAGGGGGCTTGGTCACACCCCTTAAAAGCAGCATAGTAGTTCTAGATTTGATGGAGATTTCTAAACAAAGTGCTAATCTTATGATTTAAAGTTATCTCAGTTGTGAGATTAGGTTGTTAATTTGTGATCTTTCTGTCTCTTTAATGTAGACATTTAGCACTATACACTTCCCTCTTAGTACTGCCTTTTCTGTATCTCATAAATTTTGGTAAGTTGTGCTAATATTATCACTCATTTCAAAAATTTTTTTTTTTTTGAGACAGAGTCTCTCTGTGTTGCCCAGGCTAGAGTGCAGTGATGTCATCATAACTCACTGCCACCTCAAACTCCTGGGCTTAAGTGATCTGCCTGCCTCAGCCTCTTGAGTAGCTTGGACTACCGGCGCTTGACACCACACCCAGCGAATTTTTCTGTTTTCGTACAGATGGGGTCTCACTATGTTGCTCAGGCTGGTCTTAAACTGTGTCACAAGCAATCCTCCCACCTCAGCCACCCAAAGTGTTAGGATTATAGGCATGAACCACTGTGCCTGGCCAGTTTTTAATTTCCATCTTGATTTCATCATTGACTCCAAGATAACTCAGGAGTAAGTTGTTTAATTTCTATTTATTTGTATAGTTTTGAGAGTTCCTCTTGAATTGACTTTTAGTTTTATTACACAGTTGTCTAAGAAGATGCTTGATTTTTAAAAATTTATTGGGTCTTGTTATGTGCCCAAACATATGGTCTATCTTGGAAAATATTCCATGTGCTGATGAGAAGAATGTCTGTTCTGCAGTTTTGGGATGGAGTGTTCTGTAATAGTCTGTTAGATCTGTTTGTTCTAGAGTCCAGTTTAAGTCCAGTGTTTCCTGTATTTTTTCTGCTTTGATGATCTGTCTAGTGTTGTTAGTGGAGTGTTGAAGTCCCCCACTATTATTTTATTGTTGTCTATCTCTTTTTCTTAGGTCTAGTAGTATTTGTCTTATGAGTCTGGGAGCTCTACTGTTAGATGTATATATATTTAGGATTGCTATACCTTTTTGTTAAATTGATCCCTTTATCATTATATAATGACCTTGTGTTTTTGGGTTTTTTTTACTGTTGTTGATTTAAAGTTGGATTATCTGATATAAGTGTAGCTACTTGTGCTCACTTTTGGTTTCCATTTGTGTAGAATAATTTTTTGCTCCTTTACTTTGAGTCCATAAAATTATTTTACCAGTTAAGTGAGTCTCTTGAAGGTAGCAGATATTTAGATTGT
Organism: Cheirogaleus medius; assembly: GCA_008086735.1. Lineage (NCBI taxonomy): Eukaryota > Metazoa > Chordata > Mammalia > Primates > Cheirogaleidae > Cheirogaleus > Cheirogaleus medius. The sequence continues at coordinate 2,678,079 of VBSM01000568.1, forward strand.
GTTTTTTAATCCATTCCATCAATCTATATGTTGTAAGTGGAGCATTTAGGCCGTTTATGTTCAGAGTTAATATTGATGTGAGATACTATTCCAGTCATCATGTTTATTGGTACAAGGTTGCTTTTGTATTCTCAATTCTGTTACTGTTTTACAAGCACTGTGAGTTTTATACTTTCAAGTGATTTTTATATTGGTGCATATTGACCTTTTGTTCTCATGTTTAGAATTCCTTTGACTATTTATTTTAGGGACAGACTAGTGGCGACAAATTCCCCTAGCATTTGCTTGTCTGGGAAAGACTTTATTTCTCCTTCATTTATGAAACTTTTTTTTTTGAGACAGAGTCTCACTCTGTTGCCCAAGCTAGAGTGCCGTGGCATCAGCCTAGCTCATAGCAACCTCAAACTCCTGGGCTCAAGCAATCCTTCTACCTCAGCCTCCCAAGTAGCTGGGACTACAGGCATGTGCCACCATGCCCGGTTAATTTTTTCTATATATTTTTAGTTGACTAACTAATTTCTTTCTATTTTTAGTAGAGACAGGGTCTTGCTCTTGCTCAGGCTGGTTTCAAACTCCTGACCTTGAGCGATCCACCCGCCTTGGCCTCCCAGAATGCTAGGATTACAGGCGTGAGCCACCGCACCTGGCCCCTATGAAACTTAAGAACTAGTACAAGTGCTACTGAAATTGTTATGGGAGATTGAGAAGGAGGGAATCCTTCCTAAGGTACCCTACGATGCCAGTATCACCCTGAGGACAAAGTCAGGAAAAGATGAAACAAAAAAAGAAAGCTACAGACCAATTCCTCTGATGAACATAGATGCAAAAATCCTCAAAAGAATACTAGCAGAAAGATCCCAGCCTGAGGCCTTAGCATACAAGCATTTAGGCCCCTTCCCTGTGAACAGTCCTCTAGATTTGGAGAGCTTGCCATGACCCTCCTACCAGAAGCTCCCCCTAAGAGCCAAAAAAGCAACATCTGAACCCTGCTGAGGCTTTGTAAAGCCTTTCAGGGTCCTTAAATCCAGGCATGATTTGTCTCGCTCCTCCTCCTCACACCTCAGGGGGAATAGAGATCAAGCAAACCCCTAGGTGTTACAGGGTCCTTCCTAAAGATTGGGGCATTAATATGCCCCACCTGGGGGACCAGAGCTTACCACAGGCACAAAAGACCATCTCAGCAGCTGGCTCTTCCATGCAAACATCAATAAATGACAGAGGAAAAACCTGAGAGCTAAGCATAGCCCCTCCAACTCAATCAAACAGGGAGCGACTGATTTGTACTCACAAGTACCATACACCATCACTGAGATTAAGCTGGGGGGAATAATTCACTACACACTGTAGGGAAGAGGTGAAGACAGCAGGTCAGAAGTAACCCGAGAGTTACACCAAACCTGCTAGAACACTCCATAGGCAACTCAGGATAAGCAATCCTCTGGTTGGCATGCTCAGGGATTGATCTTCGGGGACTTGCAGACAGGCCTGTAAGCCAGGCCTAGGATCCCCAGGTCTAGACCAAGAGACCAGATGAGAAGGAATCAGCAATAGAACTCCAGAAACATGAAAAATCAGAGCAAAAGGACACCCTCAGAAGAAAACGACAACTCCTTACCAATGGATACTGACCAAAATGAAAAGATTGAAGTGACAAATGAAGAATTTTGAATATAGTTTGTAAAGAAGCTCAATGAAATACAAGAAAAAATAGAAACCCAACACAAAGAAACCACAAAAACAATGCAGGAAATGAATGAAAATTTACTAAGTTATTTAAAAAAATCAAAACCAAACAGAACTTCTAGAAATGAAAAATTCATTCAAGGAAATACAAAACACAGTGTAAAGCCTTAAGAATAGGCTAGATAAAGGAGAAGAAAGAATCTCAGAGCTTGAGGACAATATCTTTGAGTTAAATAAGCCAGTCAAAGACGAAAAACTGAAAAATAAGAGGAATGAACAAAACCTACAAGAAATATGGGAGTATGTAAATAGGCTTAACTAAGAATCATAGATATTCCTGAGGGGAAAGAAGAAAATACACAAGTGTTGGAAAGCCCATTTGAGGAAATACTTGAGGAAAATTTCCCTGATCTTGCTAGAAACCTAGATATCCAGGTATAAGAAGCTCAAAGGATTCCTAGAATATTCATCACTAAGAGGCAATCACCATGACACACAGTCATCAGACTGGCCAAAGTAAACATGAAAGAGGCACTCCTATGAGCCATAAGGCAAAAACAACAGGTAACTTACAAAGGAAAACATATCAGATTAACTGCAGACTTCTCAACTGAGATCTTACAAGTCTGAAGGAACTGGAACCCCATTCTCAGGCCTCTAAAACAGAATAATGGCCAGCCTAAAATTTTGTATCCTGCAAAACTAAGTTTATTATATGAGGGAGAAATAAAGACTTTCTCAGACAAGCAAACACTGAGGGAATTTGTCAAGACCAGCTGTCTGGCAAGAAGTACCAAGAACTGCATTATACATGGATCAGTGCAATAGTCACCTACTGGTGTAAAATCACCCAAAAGCTAAAGCTCAAAGTCCTTATACCATAATGGCTCAAGAGCTAAAACAAATCAATAAAGTTCTAATCAACAGGATGAACAGAAATCTGCCCCACTAATCAATTATTTCAATAAATGTGAATGGCTTGAACTCCCCTCTCAAGAGACACAGGCTGGCTGAATGGATTAAAAAAATACAAGCCAAGTGTCTGCTGTCTCCAGTAAACACATCTAACCCATAAGGACTCATTAGGCCTCAAGGGAAAGGGATATAAAACCATATTACATTAAAATGGGAACCAAAAGAAAGCTGATATAGCCATTCTCATATCAGATTACATAGACTTCAAATCAACAAAAGAAAGACAAAGGTGGTCATTATATAACAGTGAAGGGAAAAATTCAACAAGAAGACATAACAATCTTAAATATTTATGTACCTCACACAGGTGCACCCACATTCATAGAACAGACCCTACTTGATCTAAACAAAATGATAAACAACAGCACTGTAATAGCTATGGACTTCAAAACCACCCCACTGGAAGAATGGGACAGATCCTCCAAGAAGAAAGTAAGCAAAGAAATGATGGATTTAAATGGAACTCTAGAACAAATGGACCTAACAGATATTTACAGAATATTCTACCCCCAAACCAATGAATATACATTCTTCTTATCAGCTCATGGAATATTTTCTAAAATTGATCATATCCTAGGCCACAAAACATGTCTCAACAAATTAAAAAAATAGAAATTATACCATGAATCTTCTGAGACCCCCGTGGAATAAAATTAGAAATAAATTTCAATAGAAACATTCAACTATACACAAAGTCATGGAAATTAAACAACCTATTGCTGAATGATTACTTGGTCAAGAAGGAAATTAAAGTAGAAATCAAAAGATTCTTTGAATGAAATAACTTAGGGGACACAAGTTATCAAAATCTGTGGGATTCAGCAAAATCATTCACAAGAGGAAAATTTACAGCCATAATTGCCTACATCCAAAAGACACAAAGATCACAAATCAACAATTCAAGGAATCATCTCAAGGAATTGGAATAGCAGGAGCAGACCAATCCCAAACTTAGCAGAAGAAAAGAAATAAGTAAGGTCAGAGCAGAACTAAATGAAATCTATAACAAAAGAATTATACAGAAGATTGATGAAGCAAAACATTTGTTCTTTGAAAGGGTAAACAAAATTGACAGGCCTCTCACTAGAATAACCAGAAACAGAAAAGAAATGACTCCAATAAGCTCACTCAGAAATGAAAAAGGAGATATTACAACTGATACCATGGAAATACAAAATATCATCTTTGAATAGTATAAAAACCTCTATGCACATACATAAACTTGAACACATTAAAGAAATGGAAAAATTCTTGGAAACACACAACCTCCCTAGGCTTAATAAGGAAGAAACATAATTCTTGAGCAGACCAATATCAAGTAATGACATTGAAGCAGCAATTAAAAAATATCCCTACAAAAAAAGTCCCAAACCAGATGGTCTCACAGATTAATTTTGTCAGACCTACAAAGAAGAACTGGTACCTATACTGCAGAAATTATTTCATAACATAAGGAAGGAACCCTCCCTAACTTTTTCTATGAAGACAATATTACCTTGATACCAAAGGCAGGAAAGGATGCAACAAAAGAAGAAAATAGCACACCAATATCCCTCATGAATATGGATTCATTAATTCTCAAAAAAAATCCTTGCAAACCAAATTAAGCTGCACATCAAAAATATAATTCGCTATGATCAAGTGGGCTTCATACCAGAGATGCAAAGATGATTCAACATATGCAAATCTTTAAATGTAATTGACCACATAAATAGAACCAAAAACAAAGGCCATATGATCCTCTCAATAGAAGCAGAAAATGCATTTGACAAAATCCAGCACCCTTTTATAATAAGAACACTTAAAAAATAGGCATAGATGGAACATACCTCAATATTATAAAAACCATATATGAAAAACCATAGTCAACATCATTCTGAACAGGGAAAAATTGAAAGCATTCCCTCTTAGAACTGGAAAAAGACAATGTTGCCCACTGTCACCACTTCTATTCAACATATTGCTGGAAGTCCTAGCCAGAGCAATCAGTCAAGAGAAGGAAATCAAAGGTATCCAAATGGGGAAATAAGAGGTCAAACTATCACTCTTTGCTGACAATATGATCTTATATCTAGAAACCCCTAAAGATTCTGCCAAGAGACTCCTGGAATTGATAAATAAATTCAGCAAAGTCTCAGGTGATAAAATCAATGTACACAAATTAGTAACATTCCTATACACCAACAGCAGTCAAGTTGAGAATCAAATCAAAGACTCAATGCTGTCCAAAATAGAAACAAAGAAAATAAAATATTTTTATTATATTTAACCAAGGAGGTGAAAAACCTCTGTAGGGTGAACTACAAAATACGGAGGAAGGAAACTAGAAAAGATGTAAACAGATGGAAAAACATATCATGCTCATGGATCAGTAGAATTAACATTGTTAAAATGTCTATATTACCAAAAGTGATTTACAGATGCAATGCAATCTGCATTAAAATACCAATGTCACTTTTTGCAGATCTAGAAAAAATAATTCTGCACTTCATTTTGAACCAGAAAAGACCCTGAATAGCCAAAGCAATCTTAAGCAAAAAGAACAAATTGGGAGGTATCGATTTACCAGAGTTCAAGGTATACTACAAGGCTATAATAACCAAAGCAGCATAGTATTCACATGAGAACAGAGACATAGACCAACAGATGAAAAGAGAGAACCCAGATATAAAACCATCCTCATATTGCCATATGATCTTTGATAAAGCAGCCAAAAACATACAATGGGGAGAAAAATCTTTATTCAATAAAAGGTTCTGGGAAAATTGGATAGCCACATGCAGAAAAATGAAACAGGATCCACACCTTTCATCACTCACAAAAATTAATTCACAATTGATAACAGACTTAAACCTAAGGCATGAAACTATAAGAATTCTAGCAGAAGATGTTGGAAAAACTCTCATAGATATTGGCCTAGGGAAAGAATTTATGAAGAAGACCCCAAAGGCAATCACAGCAACAACAAAATCAATAAATGGGACCTGATTAAATTAAAAGGTTCTGCACAGCCAAGGGCAAAATCAACATAGTGAACATATAACCTACAGAATGGGAGAAAATATTTGCATGCTATATATCTAATAAAGTACTAATAACCATAATCTATAAAGAATTCCTGCAAATCATCAAGAAAATATCAAACAACCCCATTAAAAAGTGGTCAAAAGATATGTACTGAAGCTTTTCAAAAGATGATAGAGTAATGGCAAATAAGCATATGGAAAAATGCTCAACATCTCTAATAATCAGGGAAATGCAAATCAAAACCACAATGAGATATCATCTAACTTCAGTGAGAATGGCTCTTATCAAAAAGTCCTAAAACAACAGATGCTGGCGTGGATGTGGAGAGAAGGGATCACTTGTACACTGCTTGTGGGACTGCAAACTAATACAACCCTATGGAAAATAGTATGGAGATAATTCAAAAAATTAAAAGTAGACCTACCATTTGATCCAGCAATCTCACTACTGGGTGCATACCCAAAGGAAAAAAAGACATTTTATTATAAATACACTTACACTTGAATGTTTATTGCAGCAAAATTCACATTCTGAAAGATGTGGGACCAACCCAAGTGCCCATCAATACTCGAGTGGATTAATAAAATGTGGTATACCCTGGAGTATTACTCAGCCATTAAAAATGGTGAACCTTTTGTAATAACCTGGATAGAACCAGAGATCATCCTTTTAAGTGAAGTATCACAAGAATGTAAAAACAAACACCACATGTACTTAGTACTAAATTGGAACTAATTGATCAACACTTAAGTGCACACATGGTAGTAAAATTCAACGAAAATCAAGCAGGTGGATAGGGGAGAGGGGATGGGTAAATTCATACCTAATGAGTACAATGCACGCGATGTAGGTGATGGGCACACATAACTTTGACTCAAAGTGTACAAAAACTATTCATATAACAAAAACATTTGTACTCCCATAATATTCTGAGATAAAAAAATTCTACACTTCATTTGGAACCAAAAAAGAGCCCAAATAGCCAAAGCAATCTTAAGCAAAAAGAACAAATATGGAGGCATCAATTTACCAGACTTCAAACTATACTATAAGTCTATGGTAACTAAAACAGCATGATATTGGTATAAAAATATAGACATAGACCAATGGAATATGAGAGATTTTCTATAAAGGAAAATGTGGTCCAAAGTCAAAGTAGAAACATCTGTAAGAGTGGCAGCACTAGAAGTGTGTATTTGTAAATAGCAATGTCAGAGATGATTGATCAAGGTCCTTTAGGTGTATGTTTATTTCATCTTAGACATTTTTCTGGCGAGGTGAGATTGAAACAGTGTAGAGTCTACATATAAATGCTCCAACAGAAAGGGTTTATGAGAGATCTTTGGCTTGAGTCCAGGTGAGGTTTCCAGACCAAATTTTAGCAGAACGTAGGAATGCAGCTGAAGCTTTCTAGGCAAAGGCAGATTTTGCACTGCTGAAAGAAGCTCTTGAAAAAAGGCACATGGTGCCATTAATGAAGGACACAACGGGGAAACAGAAGACCATCCAGTTGCCTGATATTGGGTACTCTTGAGTGTGGAGAAGCAGACTGTACTTTATTTTCCTGAGTGTTATAGGAAACAGTAATGCAGTTATATTCCTCTCAACAATATATATCCAGGTAGCTGCTCTTAGTGAGCAGAATGAATTAGAAGTGGCCTTATGACTATGTAAGTAAATGGTACATGACTAGTTATTAATTGAACTAAGTTGGCTTGAATTGAACTGATTTTGTTTACATGATTAATGGCTTATGGTTTTATAAATAGAATAAAATGAAATGTCTGCTTAGCCTCGTCTAAATTAAATTACCCCAAACTATTAATTTAATTAATTCAGCTAAACTTACTGAGGTTCAACTGAAATTTTTAAAGGATAGGGTCTCTATGTTTAACTTTTATATCTAGAAAGATATTGATAAAGATATAAGATCAGTTTATATTAAGTAGTAGTAAGTAGTAAGAAGAAATGAAGCTGGATTTGTAAATAGAAGAGCCCACTAGCCTGATTTAAAACTTTAAGTTCCATCCTTCATAATAAAAAAGGAAAATATGATATAACTCTGGAACTTACTACTCTCTGCCTAGTGTTATATGCATTCATTCAAAAATATTTTCTGTGCTTCTATTAGTTCTATTTGTGGACTTCGTTTAGCTCTTCTTAACTGAAGCTCCTTAAGACAAGGAGCATATCTCACTCATCTTTGTCTTCTTGGCAGTTTAACCCAGGGCTTGGAACACAGTAAGCCCTCAATAGGTGTAACTAACTGGCATTGAATTTGTGGCAGGAATCATGTTTGAGGATGACACCTGATCTGTGTTGGTCTAGGAATGGCATAGCCATATTTCACAGGGTTGACCTTGGCCTACCACTGTGTTATTAATATCCTTGATAATAGGCAAAGAAAAAAATCATTATTTTATGCAGACATTACCAACTGGTGAGTAGGGGTTAGAATTCTGAATAACTTTGAAAAATTAAATGAGATAGGAGATGTAACTAAGGTGATCACTGAGTAAATTTGTATAGTTTCTCAAATACTAGTCAAGAAATGTGCTGTTTAGTTACAAATAGAGCTCAAAGGAGAGAGAGAGAGTGATGAGGGCAGGGAGAGAATAGGGTATAAGTGGAGAAAGCAAGCTTAATTTGTTCACAAATCATAAATGGGAGGTACTCCTGACTGAGCACCATATTGATCACACCTTCCGCCTCTTCAGAAGCTCCATTGTGTGTGGAAAAAAAATATAAATCTCATTCTACTAGACTGTACTGAATCACTTCTCAGAGTTCCTTCTGTTACCATAAATATGCTAGCATAATATAAAATCTGCTTCTCTAAGGTATCTTCAATTCTTTGAAAAGTTCTACCAGTGCTATTTGGGCACTCTTTAGAGCAAGAAATGACATGACAAAGAGTAATTTATTAGTGTTCTGGTGTTCAGGCTTTCATGAAGATTTGAGACCAGGCACGATGACAGAGTGAATAATATGAAAAAAAGATTAAAGGTATGTTCCCACACAACTGTAACGTGAACTAAATCACTGTGAACAAGTCAATAAAAAGGAAGTATGTATCAGGATACTGAAAACAATTCTCAAACATAGCTATTCAGTGAAAGGAAGCTACCAGAAGTAGCTATAAAAATCTCTGTTTGGGATTGAGTGGCTTAGTTTTATAGAATGTTAGAACTGGAAGAGCACTTTGAGAACATCTAATCCAGCCTCACTCCATTAATAATGCAAAAAGATAAAATAATTGCTGAAATTAACACACAGAATTAGTGGTAGAGCCAGGACACCTGATTCACAATCCAGTGCTATTTTCACTACACCACATGGTTAAGTTTCAGATTCCACAAGGCCTTTCAGTAAACACTATCATAAGACAAATTCATATACTGCTACAAAGCATGGCAGTTGAACAAACTGTTGTGCAAAGAACTGCATAAAAGCCAAGGATCGATCCATTTCTTTGCCCTCTCTCTGGTTACAATATGGGAGCACTGTTTACTGAATATTAGGAATGACAACTTTCTTTCTTTTCTTTTCTTTTTCGACACAGAATCTCTCTGTCTCCTGGGCTAGAATGCAGTGACATCATCATAACTGATTGCAACCTCAAACTCCTGGGCTCAAGCAATCTGCCCACCTCAACCTGCAGAGTAGCTGGGACTACAGGCATGTGCCACCATGCCCAGCTATTTTTTTCTATTTTTTGTAGAGATGAGGTCTTGCTCTTGCTCAGGCTGGTTTCAAACTCAAGCAATCCTCCTGCCTTGGCCTCCCAAAGTGCTAGGATTACAGGCGTGAGCCACCATGCCCAGCTGACAACTTTCTCTTTAATTTTCTTATTTTTCTTCCATTCAATCTGTCCTTATCACTTATGCTGGATTATTCTTTTTAAAGCACAGTTCTAATCATATCATTTTCCTCTCAAATATCTCCAGTGACCTATTAATTAAGCTCAAAGAACTACTCAAGACTACAATAATATTCCATCCTAATCATATAGAGTCATTTTCCCATTGTTTACTATATGCATGTCATAGAAATGATCCTATGACCAGCTTCATACCTTATTTGGTCTCTTCTCCTTTGCTCAGATCATTTTGCCATCTACAAAATGCCCTTTGTCCTCATTGCTATCCGATGTAATTTAACCATCTTTAAGATAATCTCTTACATCATTTCTTCCATATACACTTTCCTGAGCCTCTGTACTACTGTAAAATACTAGCTATATTAAAAGAGATGTATTATCCACTTAATATGTGTGAATTCTGTGCTAGATCTTTGAAAAATAAGACAAAGGCCCTGCCCATGAAGGGCTTACAGTCTACTAGAGGGAAACACAGATATGTCAACAAATTAACACACTGCATCATTACTGTTGCTGCAATAGAAGTATATAAAGGATACATAGAACGGAAGTAGTAAATGGTATATGTATGATAGAAAAGGCTTTATAAAAGAGAAAAGGGTGGGGAAGATGAAGAAGAGCATTCTAGGCAGAGACAGAAAGTAGAACATGTAAGGCTTGGAGATGTGAAATGGCCTGGCATATTTACAGAATATCTAACAGTCTCATATGGCTGAAATATAAGATGAAAGTTGTATGTGTGTGCATGTGTATTTGGGTGAGTGTGTCTGTGTGTGACTGGACTATGGGATTTAAAGTGAGAAATTAGGTTGTAAAGAAATGTAGGAAATATATCATAAAAGGTGTTATATATCATTCTAGAGAATGTGAGTTTATCTTCTGGGGAATGGGGAGTTAATAGGGGATGCAGAGTGAGAAAAGAATACTGATATGTAAGGGAAAGTGGAGCCACAAAGAAAGAGGTTGCTCATTTCTGAAAGGCGTAATTTTCTTGATAAAGTAAGAGACGATGTTTTCTGTTGAGAAAAAGAGGGATGCAGTAGGATTCAACTCTTCTGAAGATTGATGAAGGTTTCAATAGAGGGGAATGGGAGAGGAATATGGCCAAGAAAGGACTGAGGCCCAGCAGAGGTTTTAGAGTGTGGGTTTTTAACAGCTTCAGTCTGCATGATTGTGCGATCTATTCCAGTAGTACTCAGTAAGCAGCCTGGCTGTAGGAGAGAAAAAAATGCAAATGCTTAAATTGATCTAAGGCTGGGGGCCACATAGCAAATGTTATGGAAGGACAATTGGGTAAGGAAGCTAAGAATGCCATCAAAGGACTAGTTAAAAGTGAAACCACGAAGAAGTTTAACCAATTAGCAGAAAAGGGAGGCATCAAGGGATTTGAAAACTCACGGAGGTGTAAAAACTGATGTAGTGGCAATTGAGAAGTGAGAGAACTGAAAGTCTAGTAGCTCTGGTCAGAGTGTGGTATACTGGAGTTTAAAATTTCATTTCTGTTATGATAAACAAGGCCCCAGGTATAGCCATGGAATGAGTGGCCAAGATGGAATATGAATGGATATTGTCCCAGATAAGGTGGCCAAAAAAATTTGAACTTAGTTTTCTGGGTTGGTTGTTCACATGGAAGATGAAGTTACCAAGGTGATAGCAAGATTTGGGGTAGAAAAAACAACTGCACATCAAATGCCAAAATATTCAATGAATTGGGGAAAAATAAGTAAGAGTTTGGTAAATGATGTTAACAAGGAAGATTAAAGGGTGATAGATGAAAAACTTTTTGCATTATGGTGGAAGAGTGATAGTTTAGGAGTGGCGCCAGGAGTCAGAAGACAGCCAACAGACTCTCCATTTCACAGTATATGTATGGGATGTACAAAAATAAGCAGCTTTTGATGGGAAGGACCAAGTTTCACTATGGCAAGGACGTGGTAGGAGAATTATTTGAGGAGGTTTAGGATGTAGGAGAATTTACTAAAAACGGAAAGGGAGTTCCAGAGAACACAGTGAGGAAAGGCTTAGTAGAAAGGTCAGATGTGAAAGAAGAATTAGGAGGGAGAAGTACAATGTATTCTCAGGATGTTAGAACCTTGGAGAACAGTAGACCAGAGATGTCAATGGTTTTACCACAGAATTCAATTTTCTATTTCTATTTACTTTGTGTCTCTACCTCATACTTAAACTTTTAAAAATAGTAATTTGTATATTTGCCTAATTTCTAATACTAAATTACATACTTTTTGAGGAAAATATCAGATCTAATTAATATTTATAGTTTCTGCAGAACCTAGCAAGAAGCATTATACTTGGTGCCCAATAAATGTGTTGAATAATATTAACTCATGTCAAAATTGTTTTTAGATCTATAAAGACACATTAGATCCATAGTTCATTTATTATATTATTTTCTTATTTTTCCTTTTCTATAACTGTTGAAAAAGTAACAGGGATTTTTTTCAGAACATTTTACCAAAGCAAAAAATTAATAAGCACAACTTCTTATCAGAGCTAAATTTATGGGCCCAGCACGCTTCCGCTGGCGAGGATGTGGAGAGACAGGAACTCTCTTACACTGCTGGTGAGACTGCA
>VBSM01000568.1:2690335-2707038 GCA_008086735.1 Cheirogaleus medius
GTAACCTTAACAATATTTGTACCCCCATTATATGATGAAATAAAAGGAAAAAAAGAGCTAAATTTAAGCTGTTTGTTCCTCATCCAACTGAAGTTATAGTTAAGTCTGACAGCCGAATTTTGATTTACTGTGGATCAGCTGAAAGTGAAGCCAGAAGGTTCAACTAGATTGCAAGTTCCATGAAAGCAGGGATTACATTTTTACATCTTCTCATTCAACTATTTTACTTCCCATTATACTTCCCCATTTTCCCTCTAGAGTGGCTAGCATAATACTTTGCATATTCAGCAGGAACACATGACGACTGGCTAGTGAGATTCTCATTCTTTTAAACAAAAATTATATTGCTGACCCAAGTCATTAGAAAGTGCCCTTTGTTATTCTAAGAATAGGTGCCAGTTTGAGCCAGAAGGGATATTTAAGATTCTGTTCCAGTGAATTTTAAATGTGAAAAAACTGAAACCTGGGGATGAAAGTGGGCTGGCGATGACTTGCTCAAGAACACATAGCTAGCGACAGGGCTAGGACTAGAATCCAGATATCAGACCAGTTCTACTACTACACTGCTGCCCCCATCCTCACTCTTCCTTTTGGTCTCCCTTCATCAATGGCATATTTTTAAGAAAGTCAGTTGAGGTCATCAGTGCAACCAAGATCTGTGAAATGAGGTTTGGTCCTCATTTCTTTGCTTCTCTCTTTCCATTGGAGTATTTATCAACTTTCATGATTTAAAAAGATCACTTTCACGTGAATGACTCAAATATCTGTCTCGGCCACAAACTACTCACCTGAACTTTAGCTTCTCATTTTCAGCTGCCTATTTGATTGCTCTACTTGGATCACTTGCCTTTTTAAAAATTTTGACATGTTTAAAAACAAATACATCTTTCTCCCCAAATGAATTTCCCCAACTGACTTGTCTGTTTTTTCCATTGGCACTAATAGCCTTCTAGTCAGTCAGGCATAGAACGTGACAGTCATCTTTGACTACACCCCCCCTTATCTTATCCCTCATCAAGTTCTGTTTATTCTTATTTTGTAATACCTCCTGACTCTTTCTTTTCTACCAGCTTAGTTCAGGATCCTTATCTCATCATGCATTTGGCTACCTGAAGATGATCTATGCATCCTCTTTTACCCTTACATGGTCAAAGAGGTGAATGTAGCAAATTTCTACTTATACTTCAGGATTCAGGTTGAAGTTACAATTCTTCATGAATATTCCCATGTGCATGGTTCTAGTCTCTTATTTATTGCCATGCTGTAATTACTCTTTTTGTTTACATGTCTGTCACATCCATTTAGACAGTGAGTCCACTAATGGTATCAAATGTGTGTTATTCATTTTTCTTCCCTTCATCTCCTAATCGGGCAACTTTGGAAGAGGAACTGTGTGCTTTTAAGTGCTTTTGAGTCTTTAACTCCCCAGGGTGGATGTCTGGGGGCAGAGGGAGAAAGATGGTTTTGGTGTGGAAATGCAGGTGCTATTGGGCAGGAATCTAAATAATGGTGTAAAGTGGAAGTGAAATGTGGACACTTCTAGGAGGGTAGAGTCTATTAAAAAGAAACCTGAAAAATCAAAAGAGTGTAGGGGACCATGACTCATGGATGGATACTTTACAAATCACTGGAGAAGAAAGGAAAGAAGATGGATCATACCGAATCCACACATTTGGGCAGGAAGGGAAGGCAAAGAGCTTAAAACAAAGAAGGCATAAGTGGTCTGGTGGGGCTAGAAGAGATTTAAAAAGTGGCCTAGGTCAGAGACTAAGGAGAATCCAAAGACCCAAGGATGTGTTTGACTATAGGGCCTGCGTGAGACTGATCATGGATATTTTTGAACTGAAACAACAGGAGAGACCAAAAGATTAAATCAGTATCTGGATGTGCTGTTATGATTATATTAAGTTGAATGCCTCCCCAAGCTTTCCTTTACATTTCTAGTAAATGCTAGCGTGCACCGGATGGTCTGTGTATGTTGGAGGACTGCCAATAAGGGTGGGGTGACCAGGGTAGGGCCAAAGCAGAATAGGAAGTGGGGGAGACTGGGACTCAGGGTTCAGCCTCATAAGGCATATACTTCCTCTACTTATGCTGAGCAGTGGCAAGAGGCAGGAAGCTAAGATTTTATGAGGGTGCGGCTCAGTAGGGCCCCACTTTTATTTGGTTAACTTCCCAATGCCTTTTTTCCTCCTTTCCATGTAGCCTATTATTGTCAAATGGAAAAAGTTAGTTGTGCTGTTCATCCTATAAGTCTGAGCTCAGGGGGGTTAGGGATAATGCTGTATTAATCTTTTGACACAGCAGGCACACACTCATGTTTGTTAAATTAGTATATGAGTGAATAGGAGATCAAATATGAGTGTTTTATAAACTGTAAAGCTCTATACAAATGTAAATTGTTATTATTCTCTTTCCTCCTCATAGTAGGCTCAGTTTAGGTCCCACTACCTAACGCCTGCTTTATCCCATCCCACTCTTATCATTGTCTTTGAGCTTGTATTCTGTTTATTATCTGTACTAATAATATGGCAGTAAATATTTTACTACCTTGAATTGTATCTTTTTAACATGTAGGAATCTTGTCTATAGGTAGACTGTGAACACTCCTAGGGCAGGGGAAAAAAGTCCAGCCTTTTTTTCCATAAGGTCTGTGACCCCAAAGCCTAGCTTACCCCAGCATTTTGCACATAGAAAAATATGTAATAAGTGTTTATTGCGTGACTGGTTACTGATTGACTGGAGCAAAGCTACCCATCCTCTATGCAGATGTAATCTATAAGCCACCAGGCATCTACTAATGATCCCAGTGGCTTTCTTCCATGCTAATAAAAAATCTCGTTGTGGGGGAGGCGGAGATACTCCTGTCATCACTGTAGCCCTATCATTACAAATAGTAGCTTTCATAATTTGTATTTCCAGGGATATACTTAGCAGTATTCTCACTGGTATTAAAAACTACAGGGGAGCTGATATTTCATTGCTGTCAGCTCTCAGATGTTTCTTCTGTAGTAGTTTATTTTCCTTAAAGGGAGAACGTCATACCTATCAAACCAGGCCATTCTATTGTCAGACAGTTGAATCCAAACACAGGACACTGTCAAACCCAAAAGGACCTTGGACTGTGGCATTCAAAGCTAATGATACAGTGTGTTCCCTTCCATTGTACTGTACCACAAATGTTTCACCCTGTGTAATCAGAATAAAATGATGCATAATACCAGATCTGAAGGGAAATGCCAAGTCACAAAAAAGGCAATAGATATCTTGAGGAGTGCATGAGTGTGAGTGTGGGTGCACAGTGGAGGATACTTCCGCCCTTAGTTTTGTCATAGAAATATGTTACGGAAAGCTTCAAACTTTTTGTAAAACACTAAATAGAGGGCCTACCTTTTTCCAGGGAGACCTGTATAAGTCTCTATCTAATTACCAGTAACCTGTAATCTCCTGAAGTTCTGAGGTCATTGCTCATAGCTAACTCTGAGGCCTGCCTCTAACTTCTGGGCATTTAGATGTCTGGATCTTAGAAGCAAGATAATTGTTCTCTAGGAGATTGCTCTTTATTTAAGGCCCTTTGTCTTAAATAAGAATTCAAATTCAGATTAAGCATACAGGGTAACCAATTTGGAATGAAAATAAGCTTCATTATCTTCTGAGGCCAGGAGACTTCCTAGGAACTTTGGAACAACTATGTAAAACACATCAGAGATGTTTGAGTGTTGTTATTATTAGCTCAATCCCATTTAGCTTGTTGAATCCATGACAACACAAAGACAACTCTATGTAAAAACAAATACTGTTAATCTGAAATAGATAAGAAATCTTAACAAGTCTTATACTTTAGACATCTCAAAATGTTATTCCAAACTAGAATTTTCTTTCCTTTTTTTGGAAAAAGGGATGATGAGAAATAAAAGAAAGCCTGAATTTTTCAGTGGACTCTAAGTCTGTATCTCAACTCCTTTTCCTTTTCCATTAGTTACATTTAAGTAGGAGCTCAAATGTCTGGGATGTATTGATTACATAATCACTCTAAATAAGATAATGACATTTTATTCATCAAAAGGAAAACCAGCTATGTGTTTAAATGTCCAAGGCTCTATGTTTACTCCTCTGTTTTGTCTCTTTCCCCTATTACTATGAGGATTTCTCCCTAACTTTTCCCAAAATTTTAAAGATTTTTCTTTCTCTTTTATGCCATATGTATCCATATGTATCCAATTTAGAAGAAGGACTGGTGGGGCAAAAAGAAGATAAAGAGATCATGATGGGATGGAGTGGGATGGCGCAGAATGAAAAAGCAGGATAGAGGAGTTTTGCAGAGTGCAACTTATGTTTATACAGTGGCCTTCTCTACTAATGTATGAAGAGGCAAAAGTAATTGTCATTTGAGGGTGTTTTAGCACCAGGATTGTAACATGAATTAATGGACCTAAAATGTCTGGATTTATCTAATCAGATTGCATGGCTTCCTTTATTGCTTTTTTTTCTGTTGGGATGAGGATATGAGACTACCCTCTGAGTCTATCAGACTTCTTAGCGGTTGTATTTCCTCACTGCAAATCAATAAATTGGCATTCTGACTTGTGAATCCATCTCAAAAGGAGGGTTGATTAGGGTTGATTACTGTGAATATATCTCTCAAGAGTTTGTTCACACCTGATTGAACTGGGAAAGCTCTTCTTATTGGTGCTGAAATCATACCACATACATGTCCATGTAGCCTGAAACCCAAATAACACTGGAGTGAGGGATAAAAATGACTTTAGATCTTTGTATTTTAGGAAGAGACACAAGCACTATACAGACTTATACATTCTAGGAATATGATTTGTATTTTAACTGAATCTATAATTGGACAAGTGGCTTTAGAGCAGAGTGGTAGAATACTGTATTACATTCAGAACTTGGTATAAAAATTATTTTGATCCTTAGCATTTAATCCTAAGAATCAATGGGCTTAGTGGATAATGAAAATAGGTTGATAGTGCTTTCACAGAAATACTTCTTAAATACTATTCTCAAATATTTCATTCATTTTAGAATTCATATTGAGTTATGTACAGGTATTGAAGGCTAGTGGCAACTAGAGGGCTAGATCCTACTGACAAGCCCAAAGAGTAGAATGAGACTGCTGAGAATTAGAGTGATGCCTGTGGCCTACATGGTGTAGTGTGGGGAGCAGAAAGTAGCTGGCCCTACTCCATCCACATCCAATCAGTTTTGTTATATGTGTTATCCTTCTGGAAAGAATGGGCTTTAAACAAAACCCTTTGTATGGTGGTTTGTATTTTCAAGTTGCTTTCATATTTATCACTTTAATAGATTTGGAAATTATCCTTATCAGCTCATCTGATACATTAAGGCACCAAGAAATACTGATGGTTAGTAACTTTCTACGGAACACACAGCTGATTAAATGTCAAAGCAAAGGTAAATTCCCAGTCATTCAGGTCCAGTTTCATTCCCCCTGAAATTCATGTAGCAAGAGAGTTTAGAATAGCCACTCTTAGGTTGTAAAGAATTTATAACAGAGTTCAATCTGGAAGACAGCTTAAGGCAAAAATTACCCATGCTTGCTTATGTTAGAAATCAACATTTATTAAATGCTCGCAGTGTGTATGAGGCAGTATGCTAGTTTTTCTTGGGCAGAGAAGTTTTTTTTAAAAAAAACAATCAGTTAACCTTCCCTTAAGACTCTTGGTGTCTTTTGAGGAGAAGAAGAATTATATTTCTGTGGCTCTTATTTTTCTGGACCACCTTCTTTCTCTTTCCCAAAACTGTAGGTACTGCACACATTTCAGGCCTTGGTCATCTCTTCGATTTCTTTTCTCTAAGCTAAGCCATTTTTATGCCTTTGGCTATCACCCTCTCCAGATTCAAATTTGGCCTCCATCTCTTACCCATCACTCACATTCAGGGCCATTATTTTCCAACCATCCACCAGATATTTCCTTGGAATTCTTGTGATTGCCTCAAACTCAACAGATCAAAACCAGAACTCATCATATCCTATACCTCCCATGTCTACCCGCAAATTACCTATGCCTATAAATAGTAGTAACACCACTGCCCAGGTTCCACAGGTTTAGAATTTCGGAGACATCTCTGACTTATTCCTTTCCTATGCTGCCTGCATCTAATCGCTCACTAACTTTCATCTATTTTTTCTTTTTAAATGTCTCTTCAGTTCCTCTTCATTCCATTTCCACTGTCACCAACCTAGCCTGTAGCCTCACTAACTTCTACTATTTAAGTGATCTCTCTATCTCCAGTTTTCCCCAAATGTAATCAAGCCAATGAAATTCTGCCAGATTAATCTACTCAAAATGTTTTCCATCATGTTCTCACTTATTCAAAGTTTGCTGGTCATTTCCCATTAGAAAGTGTCTGGAATCAATGTCTAATAATCTGGCCTTAAATTTCTATTCAAATTAGTTTTATATTACTCTCTAACACAATCCCTTCACCCTAACCAGATCAGGCTCATTGATGTACCCTACAGGTAGGTGCTAAGCTCACTCCTAGCACAATATATTTCTGACATCATTTCTGTTACTAGAATTGAATTCAAGCAACATATATTGACCATTTACTATGTGAACAGCAAGTTTGCTCAGCATGGTCCCAAATTCTACATATATTTTTAGGCCTATCTCATTTTGTCTCCTCTGTGATACCTTCTACACGCAGCGCAGCCCACTGCTATCTTTCTTCTCTGAACTCTTCTGCTATTAAAAGATGACATTGGTTTACTGTGCCATAATTTTACATTCTGTAGGTCTTGTATCTGCACCAACATTGTAAGTTCCCAAGGGCAGGGACTATGTCTAATGTTACTTTGTGCCACATACTGTATTGAGATTGATCAACACTTGTTTAACTGGGTTACAACAAATTTGATATTTCAGTAGGAACATGAGAAATAACAAAATGGATCAAAGTAGACATCCATACAGAGCTATGTTATTTGGCAGATTATGATAGTTACTCTTCATGGTATCAAATCTACAGGATTGGGTATGTACCTTAAGAATCAGTGCCTTCCCTTTAGTATCCCTTATTATCGGCCAGTGATACTGCAAAGGCAAATTTATAATTTTCGATACTGTGGAAGAATCTTACTTTTATCCCAGATAAATAGTTCCTAAATCCATCAGAAATTTGGTTAAGTGTAGGAAGGAAAAGGTAGTGAAAAATGAGAATTGATGATTTTGAGTTAGGAAGATACTGACATGCTAGATTCAGCCTATTTACACTCAATTTGCAAAGTTTTCTTAAACTACCACTCTTTTTTTGTTCACTGATTCCCAGACTGACTTATTTTATTTGGAGGAACTAATTGGCTGGTATAGTCAATAATTAAGGGAATTGGGGAGCAGGTTTTATTATGGGGATGAATGTAAATATAGTGCTTGTTTATTATGTAAAAAAAGGTGGCTTTTAGTTTTAATTGGACCATTAATAGTAAAATAACAACAGAATATAATTTTGAATGATTAAGACTTGTTGCAACAGATACTATAAACTTAAAATTATTTAGAAACAAATTTCACTAATATATTTAAAATGCAATGTAGTCCATTGCATTTTATAATGCATTGTGCAAATATAAATATTTTTATATTTAAGACAATGCACAAACAAGTCCACATTTAGTTACATTTTCTTTTTATTTATTTATTTATTTCTGCATATTATGGGGGTACAAATGTTTAGGTTACGTGTGTTGCCTTCCCCTTCTTCCCCCCTGAAGTCAAAGCTTCCCCTAGATGGTGTGCAAAGTTATTTTCCTTTTAAATAATCACCTACTAGATATATGGTTTGTGGCCTCAGAATGTTTCAAAACAATCAGAATACTGGAAGGCAGAACCACTGAATTCCATAAGTGAGGCTACCAACTCGTTTGTTTACTCTTGAAAACAGCTTCTTTGCTAAGTAGAAAATGGCTCCTGGCAAAAGATTTTGATTAAAATGCATGAATTGTTGGCTCTGTGCAAACCTGTTCTGTGCTAGATATGTCTAAGTTACTAAATAGATCATGCAATTTCCTTATATTCGCGTATGGTTGAGAGAGCTTTCTTTTTGCAGTCTTGTCAGAACTCATCAATTTCTAGTTGTGTGGTGTGTTTCAAGAATTTTTTTTTACCTCTCTGAGTCTATTTCCTCATTTGTAAAACAAAGAAAGTAACACTTACCCGGTATAAATTATAGGATGTTGAGAGGTTCAAGTGGGATGATGAATGTGCAACTACCTTATGAAAAGGTCACTTTTCACTGTTTGGTTGACTTTTAGCAGTCACTATATATATTTTTTTCCCATATTGAAGGAAACTGCCACTACATTAGAGAAACTCCATTGAGCTCTCAGAATAGGATTTTAAAATATGTTTTGTATTTCTGGCTTAATTGTGAAGGTGCTGGAGGCTTGAGGAGTGTCCCCTCTGTATTTTGCCACATGGAGCCCTAGCAGAAGCACTGAGAAATACTTGTTGACACACTGATTAGACTATCAAATCTCTGGCCAAGAAATAAAGCAGAAAGAATTCATACTAGCAGCCCAATATAAAGCAGGCAAGGCAGATTTGTTATCTCCAAATTCCTGGGAACTTGCTAAAATCTAACATCAGCAGAATTATACTATATACTGTTCTGGTCCTAGCACTGAAATACCAAATCTCCTTACCTGCTAACTCCAAGATTCACAGTTCAGGGTCCTTTTGCATTCACTTTCAGAAGCAAGCTCCAAGTGTTCAGTAAATCCAATCTACCAGTTCCCTGGAGAGGTAAGCCTTGTTGGTGAGTTGTGCAGTGAATCTGGATACCCTGAAGGGTCCTAAAAGAGCACTCCATTCACAGAGTGCTTGCTCTTTAGGCAAGCTTTGTTAAAAAGGCGGGTTGCTGCTATTTTCAAGAGGGGAGAGGGCAGGGCACATGTGCTAGCCAATATATACAGATTCTTCTTCCTCTTTCAGATTAGTCCTCAAACTGTTTAAAGCACACCCAGAGTTTGGCTTCTCTGGTGCAAAGTGGGGGAGGGGAAGGGACAGAGAGAGAGGAAGAATAGAAACTGGAGTCTTGCAGGTTGTGTGTATAAATGAGCTTTTACCCCTAGCTCCAGCAATAGAATTCTCAGGAAATCATTCAGCTGCTCTGAGAGGGGAAGCAGGGAGTAGTGTACTCTGTTTAGCTTAGTGCTTTCTGAATTTTATGACTAAGGGTAGTTAGATTATTTGCAGGCAGGAAAAGATAATCCTACCGGTATATGCTAATATAACTGGCTTTATGTGAAACTTGATATTAAGCAAGATAAGTTTCATCTCTCTGTTCCTTTCTCACCGCTCTCTTTCTTTCTCCCATATGACACTTGTGGCTTTATCCACATTCTAAAAAGCATTTTCCTTTCTGGTGCCTTATGTGCTGGAAAATAAGTGCCTTAGTTTGAGGTTGGTTTTCTGAATCCTTACCGCAATATATTGCCTCCATTGAATTAAAAGTGACTTTTTTTCTGTCTCACTGAAAATGTTCTGGAATTACTGAGCTTGTTGTCTGTTGTCCTGTTTTAGGAATTTGGGGACAAGGTAAGTGCTCTTGGCCTTTGGCTAGGCTTTGAGGTATTGGAGCTGTAGGGCACTCAGTCTGGCTTCAGGAGAATAGGGACATAGCAGTCTGGTATGTGCTGATTGGAGCCTGGGGTGGCACCTTGATGTTATTAATACAAACCAAATGGATAAGACTGTAATATGAGTTGATTGCATCAATTATGTTGAGTTACATTGAGAAGGTTCTATATGTGGATGGGCCTAAATACAGTGATTTTAATACTCTGTAAACATGATGCCATAACTAATAACTAGTTTTAACTTGTAAAATGTGAGCCCAGCAAATAGCCTTCTGGTGTCCTACCTGCTGCAGGAACAAAGTCATTTGCTCAAACTTTACAAACCAGAATTACCTCACAGCCAACCTGGGGCCAGGGCTTTAAGGTTCCTGGAATCTTTATCTCCTTTCACAGAATCGTTGGTTATGGTGGTGGTGGTGATGTTTGGGGGAAAAGGCCATCCAACCACATTAAAGGGGAAGATAACATTTGGATTCAAGACCAGACTTTCTAATTCCTCCACTGGGAAGTTTTACTAACTAAACTGACATTCTAACTATTAATAGTATTGCTTCAACTGAATTTGGATCCCTAGAGATCTATGGGAGAGTTTATAAGGGAGACAAAGGATGAATTATCACTTTCCCTCCAGTCTGAAATGTTATAGCCATTTTGAATTATGGTGGAAGGATAATTCATTCTTAGGTAATGAAGAAAAGAGAAATGGGCTAGAACCTTGAGCTTCAGGATGTCATCATTATAGCTGTGGCAGAGAGGGCATGCCCCGTGGTTCTTTTGTGTGCTCCCCTACTTGTTTCCTTCATTAGCTGCTTCTCTGTTCCTGAGTGATGGGAAGGACAGTGCTCTACCCATCCCTAAATGGGTCTTTGCCTTGTACATCTGCATCAATTTATCCCACATTTGCTATAATTGACAGCAGATTCCTTCTCTCCTTTCCTCACTCCTTCATCCGTTCTTTTCCTCTCCATCCATCTTTATTACATATCTACCATCATATTTTCTGTCATTTTAGGAAAGTGTGAAGTGCCCAGAATGAACCTCTCTGTTGCAGTCTCTCTACTCTTTCTCATTTTCCAAGACTCTGTGAGTTCTTACTTTCTTATCAGGGTGGAGAAGACCAAGTAGAGAATGGTGCGAGAGAGGGAGGAATAACATGTAGTTGGATGGGGAATCTGTCTTAATGACATAGGACTTGGGTAGAAGGTTAAGGAATTTTCAGTCATACAGCATTGGCACATGAGCCACAGGATTCATAGCTTACATGGACTCAGAGCTGAAAATGGCTGTGAAAAATCATCTCATTAAGACTTTATATTAAACTGAATTCCTGAAGGTATGGCATGTCTGATTCATCTTTATGTCCTCAGCTTTTAGTTCATTGCTTTGTTTGGTTTATTGAATAAATCAATCTAGTCCAACCTTCTCATATTACAGATGTGTAAACTGAGATCAGAGATAAAGAGGTTCTCTCAAGATGTATTCATTTTACCACAAAATCAAGAAGATTCATATTTTTGGTTCTTTAGGATTGGAATTGTTCCACAGTCAATACTAGTTGTATTTTGGAAGAGTGGATAAAAAGTGTTACTGTACTCATATCCCAGTTTTATACACACATAGACACTCATTCGTAGAGGCTGTGATAGCTGTGATTCACCTTTTAGTTCCAGCTTATAGAAACCTGGAGAAAGTGAAAAAAAAAAATCAGTCTGGCTTCGGAAATATGGCTCTCACCACTTTCTCTCTTCCTGTCCCAGCACCTACTCCGTGGATATAAAGCAACCTTGGGTTATCATTTTAGTGAGGCAGGGGCAATCCAACTGAGAATGCTGGATGAGTTTGAATCCTGTCAAAGAGAATAGCATAGACCACCTAGGAGAGATGGTACAGATCATGCAAGTAATGTGTGGGTAATGTAATAGGTAATGTAATCCCCTATGTTATTCTGTGCTGTTGCCACTAGCCATGTGTTAGTTACTAGCCATGTGTGGTTATTTAAACTTAAATGTAAATTAATAAAATAAAAATAATCCTATCTTTCAATGACAGTAGCCACATTTCAGATACTCAATAGCATAGCCACGTGTAGATATGGCTACTGCATTGAACAGCACAGATTTAGAACAGATTTTAAAACTAATACCTGGTCTGGGTAGAGGGTTTTACTAGTACAAGATGATATAAGTAAGTGCCAAAGTTGGGAAAAGAATCCAGGTTTCTGGATTCCCAATCAAGAGTAAGCGGATTTATTTCTACCCCATACATACTTTTTTCTATCTGAGTATAGATCTATGAGCATGGTTGAAGCACACTGAGTATGTGTGATTCTCTGTGTAGGCTTTGACATGTTTTTGCAGGGGGGCATCTGCTTAGCATGAATGAGGGAGCCCCTTTGCATGGATTTATAGAGTTCCTGGCTTTCTTCCCTGACAGGACCAAAAGAGAAAATATACATAAAGGTCCAACGAAAGGGAAAAAAAAACTTATACAAATGGGAGTTGTAGTGATTATGATAAACTCCAGCTTTACTTTGCCCTAGTTAGTGTTTGCCCCTGATTCCAGCTGGAGATGGATATGGATGGCAAAGTGGGCTAGGCTGGTGGGTCATTTTGGCAGCTGAGGTGAGAGGGAGTCTGCTGTGTGTGTGTGGTTAGGGAACCTGCTAATAGCCTCCAAACCTAGGAACTGGGGCCAGTTGGACTTGCTCCCGCCTCTGCTTTTGCTCAAAGAGAGGACCAGTAATGGAAGAATTAGGCAAAGACCTTCAGTGAGAGCTAGGACTTTTCTTAATTAGGATTGTCTACAATCACTTAAAAGTGTATAAAGTTTAGGTTTTTCCAAGGAAAATGGAAGAAAACTTTCTGAGAAATCACTGTGGTATTCCTAGTGAAAGTGGTACCATAACTAGAGTCTAGTCTACTAAGAATTATTTTAGGAGCATCTAAAACTCTGTAGCTCCTCAAATCTCCTGCTACGTGAAACTTGCTAGCATAAGCCTGAAATGCCTTTAACTGTAGTTCACGGTGAGAGTCCTCTCTGAGATGTCTTTAAATTTAGATCTATTAAAGAGAAACATCCCAAGGACTGACTCTTATAGGAGAGGTCGTCCACTATGAATGGGGAGAACTGGATGTGAAAAGCATACTTTGGATTATTCAATGAGGGGATGGGAGTAATGATGACTTTAACCCTCTGGGCCAGTGGACATGGGAAGGATACAGCAGGGATGTTGAGATTATAGAGTCAACCTCCCACTCCCACTCACAAGCCAGGTTTGGGAGACAAAGAGCCTGGACCAAGTTTCAGCTTGCCTTGCAACTCTGAGTGAGTTCTAGAGTCCTGCAGATTCTATCCCCATAGAATGCTAGATCTGGAGAGAACCATTGAGCATCCATGTCTTCCTCTCATTCTATACATGAGGAAATTTATGATGCAAATTAGTTGTAGTGTTGTCTTGTTTAGTTTCTTGAATAAAATAAATCTAGTCCAACTCTCTCATACTACAAATGAGGAAACTGAGTCCAGAGAGGCTCTCTTAAAGAGCTTTGAGGCTCTTTCAAAATGAATTTCTTTTTCCATCCTTGGGTAAGTTGTTTCATCATTCTGAGTCTTAGTGTTCTTATTTTAAAAGATGATGAAAATAATATCAGCTCTGCCTATTGCACAGAATTTAAAAATCAAATCAAATGAGAGCCATGAAAGGGCTTTAAATACTATAAAGTATTATGCAGATAAAATTATTTCATTGCCTATTTCTCCATCCTCCTCTCCTATCCAGTGCCTTCTCTCACCCAAAATATTGCATGACTTCTTATAAATTATCTTTTGAGAGAGATATTTGGGTTAATTTGAGATAATCTGGGGTCTTATTGGGTGTATAATAATTCCCTCCTAGGGCAGAAAATTATTGCCATTGAGTATCCAGTTGCAAAGGCCCACTTTTATATCTGGACCTAAGTTTACCACAATGACAGCAGCTGTCGAGTGTATTTGTATGTGTTTTTTCTCTCTCTCTCTCTCTGTGTGTGGGGAGGTGCAGGTGTAGATGTGTGTGTGCGTGTATGTGAATGTGTGGAAGTGGTGTAAAAATGAGGCTTAGGGACTACTGAAGTCCTATTTGTAAAACTGCCTTAGCCACAGGAGGTGGCTCTGAAGGTAAAGGGAAAACATTCATTTGACTCAAAATTGGAGTCCCATCGCATAGGTTTATTGTGGCTTCATCATTTTTGGTATGACCTGGGGCAGAGCAAATCACTTAAATGTTACGAGTCTCAGTTTTATCATTTGTAATTAGTAAAACTAAAGAGATAATGTTATCCACTCTGCTCTGCACTGGGAATCAAAGTGAGCTAATGCATGTGAAAGTGCCTGTGAACTGGAAATAGCTGTAAAAACAACTTCATAGTTATTTCCTAGTAACAGGGGAAATCCCCCAGGGATGTGCTCAGAAGTTGTCTTTGACGTATTTTTTTTTATCTCAGCAGGGAGCAGCTAACCCTCTAGCCAAGGGAAATTGATTTGAATATTTGATTTTAGGATCTAGCCCTTAACCCAGCTTCATTACCTTGCTGAGACACCCTGGCTTTCAAAAAACACAAACATAACTAGTTTTGGGCAAAAATGTTGAAGCATATTAAGTATGCTTCAATGATCTTCTTTTAATGATCTTCTTTTTTCCTTTCAGCATCTCCTCCCCTAGAAAGGGTAGAGAGGGTAGCAGGAGAAACTATATCCTGAGAGGTAGAATGCCCCAGTGGTTAATAGCTTAAACTCTGGAGATAGACAGATCTGGGCTGAATTTTTGCTTCACCATTTACTAGTTGTGTTCTTGGACAAGTTATCCAACTTCTTGGTTCCTCAGATTCCTAGTCTGTAAAATGGGGCCAATAATTGCACTATTTCATGGGATTGTCCTAAGTCTTAAATTTAATAGTACCTGGCACAAATTCTGTTCCCAATAAATTTACCTTTATTTTCATCCACACTATGGTTTTTGCTCCCTCAGAGTTATTTATATTTTAAAGTTACCAGCCTGGATTTAGACATTGTCCCAAAGAATGACTTCTGATTTGGAGCATTAAGAACTTTCCCATTTCTTAACTCTGCTGAATTGGTGGTTTGTACAAGTGAGCCCTCAGACAATACTGGGCACAAATTTGAATACAAAACAGAATGTTGATTTTTTGGGGGGAGATCGTATTTCTACAGCTTTTTAATTTTATACTTTTTTGGTGATTTTTCTTTTGCTTTTGCTTACAGATGATCAGAAGTGCTTTTCTTGATATTATCTCCTAACAAATATGTGCATCCCTGTTCTGTCCAAAGGCCCTTTACCACTGGCCAGTTGGAGTCTAGATTGGATGGTCAAGGCTTTGACTTTGACTAAAACAGACTAACAAAAATGAAGTTTATTTCTTGGAATTCAGAGAACATAAAAGATGATATGTGTCTCATGGGAGTAAGATGGATCCCTAGAAGTATAATAGATATGATTATGGAACAAGAGCTCAGCTTGTTTAAATTCACCATTTCTGATTTGGGGCATGCTTCTGTGGATCAACCTCAAATTCATTTTGTCAGTTTAAAGATTGGCTTTGGTTCCATGAAGTTGTGCCTAATGATTTATTTCCCATCCACACAGTAAAACTGCAGGCCAAATTGTGTGTGTGTGTGTGTGGGGGGGGCGAAATATGTAGTTACTGGTTAGTTGAACATTTTCTTTTATAGAAACCAGTAGAACCAGGAAAACAGGAAAATACACTTAATAGAATGAGTAGTGAGGTTTATCTGGTATTTAGGCACTCAAATGAATTACTTTTGTCACACCTCTTAACATAGAGCCTGAACTATTGTTTTTCTATGTCTCGCTTTTGATCAAATGAGGTCTGTAAAGGCAGTTTGAAAATGAGGATGCATTATAAAATTCTGAGATTATTATTTTTTATCAGCTTAGTGTTTGTTACAGAATGCTCTTGTTAGATAATGTTGAACTTTCTCTTTTGTACCAAGATATTATTGGCATCCTCTCCTGAAATGGTTCTAATGCAAACTTTGATTTCTAAATGAAGCATGTTCTTGAATTTGATAACTATGTGGTCTCCAGGCTGTCTTGAGTTGAATATAATTTAAATAAACAAATGAACAGGCTGCAGTCATGAGCAGTCGAAATAGTTGCTGTAAGTAAGAGTCTGTCTTTTTGTTCCTGAGATAAAAAGGCCTCCTTATTTTACTCATTTTGGGTTTCTAACTATCAGTCCTTCTCTTCCTTCCTGTTTTAAGCAGGAAGTGCTGATAGCATTCTATATAAATAAGTACTCCATGTTGCATAACTGTTGTCTCCTTTCAGACTTTGAAGAATGCCTCGGATAGTCTTGTTTCACGTCACAGGTACTCACAAGAGCCAGCCAGAAGGTCTTTTTAAATAAATAATATTCATCCTGTTTATGTCTTCTTGGAGGCATGGTTTGTCTGCCAAATATGTGGTATTAATCTAAATTTGTCAGTCCAGCAGGGTCAGCTCTGAGGAAAATTAGGCAATAAATGAGCCCTTCTTGACTTCTCTTTTATTTAGAGTTATTTTTCCTCCCTTTTATCTCTTCTGCTGTACATATATCCAGTGCTTCTATTCTTTTTTTTTTTTTTTTTTTTTTTTTTTTGGTCTCTTTCAGCAAGAAATATTTATTAGAATGCTGCTTTTAGTGATTGCTTTACACATACTGAGGTAAGAAAGCTTTCCCCAATAACTTTAATTGGTTAATCAAACTTTGTTCAAGTGTAATTTCTACTTTTTTATTAAAAACTTATTTTGGTACACCAACCAAAACATAGTAACTAACTTCAATTTGTGCAATTTATTTACTTTAGAAAATTAATACTGTATCTTCTCTCTGTGATATTTATTATTTAAATGTTCATTGCAGTTAGTGTTTTAGAACCTACAGTATACCCATTCATTTAAAATATAATCTTTTATTATTTTATTTATTTATTTCTTTTTAGAATTTTTATTTATTTATTTATTATTATATTTTATTATGGAGGTACAAGTATTGTTGGGGATACATATATTGCCCCTGCCACC
>VBSM01000568.1:2711719-2735804 GCA_008086735.1 Cheirogaleus medius
AGAGATGCAAGGATGGTTCAACATATGCAAATCTATAAATGTAATTCACTACATTAATAGAAGTAAAAATAAAGACCATGTGATCCTGTCAGTAGGTGTAGAAAAAGCATTTGACAAAATTCAGCACCTTTTTATGATAAGAATGCTTAACAAAATACATAGATGGGACTTATCTAAAAATGGTTAAAGCCATATATAACCCAAACACAGCCAACATCATACTGAATGGGGAAACATTTAAAGCATTCCCACTTAGAACTGGAACCAAATAAGGTTACCCTTTATCACCACTTCTATTCAACATAGTGCTGGAAGTCCTAGCCAGAGCAATCAGATGAGAAGGAAATCAAGGGCATCCAAATGGGGGCAGAGGAGGTCAAACTATTGCTCTTTGCTGATGATATGACCTTATATCTGGAAAACCCCAAAGATTCTGCCATGAGACTACTGGAATTGATAAACAAATTCAGCAAAGTCTCAGGCTACGAAATCAATGTACACAAATCAATGTAGCATTCCTATACACCAACAATAGTCAAAATGAGAAGCAAATCAAAGACTCAATACCCTTCACAATAGCAACAAAGAAAATAAAATACCTATGAATATTTAACTAAGGAGGTAAAAGAACTCTACAGGGAGAACTATGAAACATTGAGAAAGGAAATAGCAGAGGATGTAAATA
This sequence comes from Cheirogaleus medius, assembly GCA_008086735.1. NCBI lineage: Eukaryota > Metazoa > Chordata > Mammalia > Primates > Cheirogaleidae > Cheirogaleus > Cheirogaleus medius. The sequence goes on from VBSM01000568.1 coordinate 2,712,405, forward strand.
GGTGGAAAACCATACTATGCTCATGAATTGGCAGAATCAACATTGTTAAAATGTCTGTACTACCCAAAGTGATCTACAGATTCAGCACAATCTTTATTAAAATACCAACATCATTTTTCACAGATCTACAAAAAATAATTCTATGCTTTGTATGGAACCAGGGAAGACTCCATATAGCAAAAGCAATCTTAAGCAAAAAGAACAAATGGGGAGGCACCGGTTTACCAGACTTCTAGCTATAGTACAAGGCTATAGTAACTAAAACAGCATGGTATTGGTCCAAGAACAGAAACAGACCAATGGAACAGAACTGAGAACCCAGATATAAAATCATCCTTATATAGCCATCTGATCTTTGACAAGGCAGACAAAAACATACACTGGGGAAAAGAATCCTTATTCAATAGATGGTGATGGGAAAACTGGATACCCACATGTAGAAGACTGAAACAGGATCTGTGCCTCTCACCTCACAAAAATCAACTCATGATGGATAACAGACTTAAACCTAAGGCATGAGACTAAGAATTCTAGAAGAAAAAGTTGGAAAAACAAAACTCTTATAGACATTGGCCTAGGCAAAGAATTTATGAAGAAGACCCCAAAGGCAATCACAGCAATAAATAAATAAATAAATGGGACCTGATCAGATTAAAAAGCTTCTGCACAGTCAAGGAAACTATCATGAGAGCAAACAGACAACCTACAGAATGGAAGAAAATATTCATATGTTACACATCTGATAGGGGCCTGATAACTAGACTCTATATAGAACTCAGGAAAATCAGGAAGGAAAAATCTAGCAACCCTATCAAAAAGTGGACAAAGCTCATGAACAGAGACTTTTTTGTGAGTTTTTTATTACAGAAGAACCCTGGAATAATTTTGGGAACCCCATGTCATTCCAAAAAATACTCATTTATACACAATGAACAGTGCCCAGATGACAGGCACACTAAAAGACCTGACTTCAGCATTGTACAGTGTATCCATGCAGCAAAAACTTTTGTGCTCCCTTAATATTTTGAAATAAGAAAACCAAAAAAACCCTATTTATGATTTAATTAAAATTACAGTAACATTATAATTAATTTGGTGAGAATTGGTACTTTTATAATAATAAATAAACTTATCATCAAATTACATGCTGTGTGTCTCCACTTATTTAAAATGTCTTTTATATTCCTTAGTAAACTTTTGAGATTTTCAATATATGAATTTTTCAAGTTTCTCCTTTTTCCTAGTAGTTATTTAAAATTTTTTTTGGTAAAAGGTATTTTCTATTCATTAGATTTTTAAATTGGTTATTGTTGGTATATATGAAAGAAATCATTTTGCTATAGTTATTAGGTAATAAGCTATTTTATCAAATTTGTATTATTTTCATAAGTTTGTAGTTGATTTTCTGTGGGTTGCTAAATAAGCAATCAGATCTATGACCAAAGCTATATTTGTCTTCTCCTTAAAAATAGGTATTCTTATTCCATTCATAAGAAAACACTTCCCCCCCCAATGGCTAGAGCTTCTAGTATGTTAAATTTTAGCCATGAAAACAGACATTATTTAATTGTCCTGGTTTTAATATGAATCCCTTCAATATTTAATCATTAAATATGATTTTATATCAGTATGAATCCTTATATTTTGACATAATTGCTAATCGGTCATAGTATTTGGAATATTCATTTTATAAGAAAATCACAATGAGGAGTACACCAAATAAACAGTATTGTAATCATATAATTTTAGAGATGATCAAATCTAGTGTTGGCAGCTATTTTGGGGCATGATTTATACTTCCTCATATTATTCTGCAGCTAGCATATTTTACCTATGTGCATAAAGACTGGAGTACCTAAGAACTACCAATCAACTGATGCTTAGGATTATTGGATCTATATCTGTTACAAAAAGGGTACAGATTCTTCTTGCTCAGCAGATCCTCTATAATTAACAGATTGAAATATTAATTATATTCATGGCCTGATTTAGAAAAGAGTCCATTGCTGGCTATATACTTGAACTAATAAAGCCTCTACTCTAGTCTTACCTGTTAAATTTAATAGGAGTAGCTACCAAAATGAATGTGAGGGAATATGTAAAATGTAATGAGCTGTGACAGTCTTTCTGTTTTGTTTGTTTTGACTAAATAGCAGCTCTGGTTATTTTCCATTATGCTTCATAATTCCACTTTAAATATAGCATGACTCTTATGATTCTATGCATTGTGAAGATAGTGCTGTATTTATATTTTAGACTGGAAAGAAAGAATATATGTCCCATATACTTTTGGTTAGAGAGGGTGCAAGAAAACTACTTTACTTATTTAGAACAATTCCCTAACAAACTGTGTGATGCTTCAGTTTCCTTAATAAGATGATAAAATAAATAAGATGATCTCAAAGGCCCTCTTGACTTGATAGCTTAGCATTCTCTATGGTTCTAATAATTCAAAAGGAAACTTAAGGCTGAAGTTTTAAACATTTGAGAATCACACAATATGGGTAGGTCCCATTCTTTTTCCATAATTGAATTCAGAGTACTATCTAAATATTTTGCATAATAATGTCTGCAAGTCTTAAGTGGACTGACAATCATAGAATGTTGGAGATAGAAAGGACTTTACAGATTTTAAAACTAACTTTCTCTTTTTATAGTGATGAGGGAACTTAGTCCTAGAGAAATATGACTAAGGTCATACAGCTAGCAATTGGAAATTTAGAACAGTCACTCATAAGCTTACTAATAGTTTTTCAAATGAATTTTTTCTGCTCAAGAAAGGGAAAAATATGGAAGTAATAAGAATCATACCTAGCTCATGGCTCTACAACCTCCTGGTGGAAGGAAAGTAGAATTTTGAGGGAGGCAACATATGTCAATTTTACCTTTCCTAATTTCAAATTAGCTTTTTCCTGTTTCCTCCATTTCTCAAAGTTGTTATTAATTACTCAGCCTTAAAATTTCCTAATGCATTTTGTTTAGTTCTAATTTTGGAAATTATTCTATCATACCACCACAGTGATTTGTGTACATGACTGTCTTCCTCAAGATTCTTGATGAAAAGAGGTTATCTCTATGTTTACCTCTATCATAGTGCTTAACGTCCTATCCTATAATTTTTAGTTTGTTGGTGATTTCCATAAAAAGCCATTGAGTGAGAGAATAGGTCTCATTTGTTTTTGTATTTCTAGAGCAGTGCCTGGCACATCGTAAATAATCCAACAATTTGAATTAAAGTGAGGAGATGACTCTCAATTTTAAGTAACAGCCAGCAAGTGAAAGAGAATTTGGGAGAGTTTGAGATCTCATTTAGTAGTTTCACCTTCTTTTCTCTAGACCTGGTTCAGAGAGCTGTTAGTATTTTCAGTGGTGATCTCTATGAATTTAGCTATAATAGGGCTTGATATCTAAACTAGAATATGAAAGAGCTTAATATTGATTAAACCTCAGGCCTCTAGGATTTGAGGGGCAGCATTGTATGAGAGAGTTTTGAAGTTTTTTGTAAAAAATACTTTGAAAATTGAACAAAATTTTGATATCATTTCAGTCTACAGTGACAAATCTTCTTAATTCCCTCTTAAACCATACAACTTTTCTTGGCATGTATTATTTACATTGCTATATATGGCATCTTTTAGATTATGGAAGTTTTCACTTCTGAACCAGACCATTGCTTCATTAAGGCTGGGACCATGCTTTCATCTTCATTGCATAACTCCCATGCCTATCAAAGGGCTTAGTATACAGTCAACAGAGATCTGTTTAATGAATGAATATAACGAATGTTCACATGGTTGGTGTCTTGTCAGTTCTAGGTTCTAGTTAGGTTCAAGGAACCAGAGCTGGATTTCTGTGCTTTACTAGACTAATATATGTATATATGCATTTTTGATGCCTCCTATCTTTTACGTTTTCAGGATGCACAATTTTGTTATCAGGCTTCTGCAGTAAACACTGTTGGTTGCCTATCCATTGTACCCCCTTTTTCATTCAGGGTTGAAGGTGGGATAAAGCTAATCTTACTTTATTCTTCAAAGGAGGGCATGATTGCTCTAAGGGTGATCACATTTGTATTGCCAGTAACTAGTTCAGGCATGGGGAGATAATTTATTCTTGTTAATGAGACATGATGTGAAATTTGCTGGGGGATTTTAGTAAAAGATTCAGAAAGAACTACCGGAATACAAAGCCTTATTTCTTTTTCTGAATGTAAGTGTGTCTCAGTGTAACACCTGGATCTGCTGTGGCCATCTTTCTCCCTGAGGATGATAGAATAGATGGATAAAAAGAAGCTGAATTCTTAAGTACATTACTGAGTCTCAAAGTCAACTAATCGTAAACTTCCTTACCTCTGAATTCCTTGTTCTGTGTGATAAATTTTCTTATTATTTAAGCCTATTTGAGTCAAGAATTCTGTTACTTGGAGCTGAGGACAATCTATTAATAACTGATGCAAACAATATCCTTACTGGGGGATATAGGAGGCAATCAGATATTTTAATTTGATTAAAAATGTATAATTTATGAGTTTATCTACAAAAATCTTCATCATGCTTCAAAAAGTTAAAACAAATATTATTACCTAGAGTTGGGTTACAAGTTTCAGAGGTACCTTGACTTTCATCTAATGTTAGAGTCATCTACTTCAAAATGATAACAGAGTCAAAATGAATGATGAGCAAGTTGAATTATGCACTAAAGAGAAAAATCAGGGGAATTCTTTTGAAGAGTAAAGGAATGTGATTCTAACTGATTAGTGATGAGTTGAGAACAGATATTAGGAAAAAGAATATGAAGTTTTCCAAACCCACCTCTTTGATTTAATTTTGTAGCCTAATCTTATTAGAAGCTTCCTTTGTTAATATTAGGTTGGTGCAAAAGTAATTGTGATTTCAGTATTGCTGAAATTTGCCACTTGATATTAGAATACATTCTTAAATGTGGTTATATTATACATCATTTTAATGTACACTTCTTGCTTTATTTTTTGCTAATGACTTATTACTTGCTGTTTATTTTATATTTATTTTAGACTATGGAAATGATGTTAGACAAAAAGCAAATCTGAGTGATTTTCTTATTCGAGTTCAAAATGGGTCAGAAAGCAGCAGAGACAACTCGCAACGTCAACAACTCATTTGGCCTAGGAACTGCTAACACAGTGCAGTGGTGGCTCAAGAAGTTTTGCAAAGGAGACGAGAGCCTTGCAGATGAAGAGCACAGTGGCTGGCCATTGGAAGTTGACAATGACCAACTGAGAGCAATCATCAAAGCTGATCCTCTTACAACTACACGAGAAGTTGCTGAAGAACTCAACGTCGACCATTCTATGGTCATTGGGTATTTGTAGCAAATTAGAAAGGTGAAAAAGCTCAATAAGTGGGTGCCTCAGGAGCTGACTAAAAATAAAAATAAAGTGTCATTTTGAAGTGTTGTCTTCTCTTATTGTATGTAACAACAACAAACCATTTCTCCATTGGATTGTGATGTGTAATGAAAAATGGATTTTATACAACTGGTGACAACCAGCTCAGTGGTTAGATTGAGAAGAAGCTCCAAATCACTTCCCAAAGCCAAACTTGTACCAAAAAAAAGTCATGATCACAGTTTGGTGGCCTGTTGCTGGTCTGATCCACTACAGCTTTCTGATTCCTAGCGGAACCATTACATCTGAGAAGTATGCTCAGCAAATTGATGAGATGCACTGAAAACTGCAATTCGTGCAGCCAGCATTGGTCAACAGAAAGGGCCCAATTCTTCTCCACAACAACGCCTGACTACATGTTGCACAACCAACGCTTCAAAAGGTGAATGAATTGGGCTACAAAGTTTTGCCTCATCCGCCATACTCACCTGACCTCTTGCCAACCGACTGCCACTTCTTCAAGCATCTTGGCAACTTTTTGCAGGGAAAAATGCTTCTACAACCAGCAGGATGCAGAAAATGCTTTCCAAGAGTTCGTGGAATCCTGAGGCATGGATTTTTATGTTATGGGAATAAACAAACTTATTTCTTATTGACAAAGATGTGTTGATTGTAATGATTTCTATTTTGATTAATAAAGATGTGTTAGAGCCTAGTTATAGTGATTTAAAATTCATGGTCTGAAACTGCAAGTACTTTTGCACCAATCTAATAATATTCTCCATTGCCTGGATTCAATCTAAAGATTGACTAATCACATATATTAATAAGACTACATTACTTTGGTGAAGCACCTTTCTTCTGATTTATTCATAATTTTTTTCAGACATAGCTAGTACCTTATTCATTTTCACTCCATCCTTTAAGATTGGCAAATTGACTGTATGGTCAGTGGTAGTACCTGGTCTAAAACTAGCCTTTGGCATGGAAAAGAAATAGACAAGCAAGGTTGAGTCCATTGCAGAGTGAAAGCAATGATTCTAGCTGCCTGGAGGGGAACTAGATCTGACAGGGTGGAAGTAACAAGAGCCAGTTGCAATTCACAATAGAAAAGTTTTTCTAGCAAATAAATGTCCATCAGTGGAATTGGCTACCCTAAGGATTACTGAATTAAATTTCTTATCATTACAGGTTTAAGAGCTACATCTGTTAGGTATAAAATAGAAAGGGTTCTTCCATTGCTGTAATATCTAAAATTCTACCAATGCTAATATTATATGATTCTATAGTAAAATAATCTAAATGAGAGAAGCCACAAAGTAGCATGTACTAGGTATGCAATAAAAAGGATATAATTATTAGAACAGTTAAACATTCAAGAAAATAAATTTCTATTTATTTAATAATCATGATTATAGGCTTAAGAGAGAGATTAATCTGGGCACCGGTTCTCGTACATATTATTTATATACTGAGCTAGCAGTCCCATACAAGGACTAGAGATAACCCTCTTACTTTCCTGGGAAAAAATTAGGAGATTTAAAGTTTTAGCACACCATTTATAAGTGATGCTGACTGATGAAGTAAGTGTAGGGGTATCTATTTAGAGAGTTTGAAATCAATTTTGATTTATTTTATTAATATAGTCTCCTTACACTCATCTCTCTGGACTTGTATCTCTCCTTCCTTTCTCTCTCTCTCTCTCTCTCTCTCTCTCTCTCTCTCTCTCTCTGGTTTCTCTGCCAATCTCACTGTTTAGTCTCTACTCTTTTACTTTTTCTGATGATTTCTCCATTGTTTAGCTGCACAGCAGCTGATTTCAACCCTGGATGCCCTGACTCCTAGGATAGTATCATCTCATTAGGCCAATGTTTCCTTGCCTATTTCAGTCTGTGAACTTGTTCTTGTCGGGGAGGTTTTTCTGGCTCACATGCAATCATTCATCAGCCTGGGACAAGCTAATCTCCTCAATATTCTTAATTTGTCCCCTCACATTTGGTTGGCTATTGCTATGTTGATCTACATTTTATCTCTGCATATCTATCCTTCTAACCAAAAAGTATCAAAAGGAAGTGTAGAAAATCTTGACATCATGACATGACAAGGAAATCTTTACATTATCCATTATAGCACTTACCACATTGTGTTTTAATTGCTAGTATTCCTGTCTTTCTTCCCCATTAGATTGTGAACATGAGGGAAGAGTTGTGGATGGTATCCTCATTACCTCACTCAGTGTTGGGCATATAGTAGGTACTCAGTGTGTAACTTTAGTGAACAAAGCTACCAAAATGTTTGATATCATAGTGGGTATATAAAAGTTAAGACAATATAGTTTCATATTTTATCAAAGGCCATTTGCATGATATATGTCTGAATAAATAAATAATGCCTTTTCTAAGAAGGATAAAGCATGGCTCAGTTATGTTTTACAAACCTACTTAGGTACACAGAGAATTTTTTTTTACCATACTTAATTAAGGAGTTTGTCTAAAACTTCGATAAGTCACATCAAGTTGTTTTCCTGTGAGAACCACTTACAAGGGTCAAGAGTTATGTAACCATTTATGATTATAAACACATGTACTTAGGTAAGTGTGGTAAAAATCTAAACTTCTAAACAACTCTTTGATCTTTGAAAACAAGAATGTGTATTGGTCATAGACTAGAAGTAAATGAAGAGTCTAAGTAGACTTGAATGAAGGCTGGAGACACAAAGTATCCCAAGGAATAAAATAGATGCAGCAAGTTACATAAAATTGTTATATGCCTTTTTATTTTTATGATTTAAAAATCATTGTGTTTTTTATGATTTAGAAAATGGCATTGCATTTTATTATGATATAAGAAATATGTATTTATACAGAAAAATTTAAAAGCAGTACTGAATAAAAAGAACACAAAAATCATTTGTGGAACTATTGTACCCAAATAATTGTCATTAACAATTTCATGTATGGTTTTCTAGTTTTCTTCTATTGAATAGTAAGAATAATTATAAAAATAATGATATAACCAGTTTAATTCAATAACTACATTCAGTATGGTATAAGGAGAAAGCAATTTTATTGTTCCTCACCATTCATTAAACTCTTTTTGTGGAATAGTTCGTGTTCTTGGATGAAATTTCAAATCTGCACCATGGATTCAATTTTAGATGTTACTTTAGTCTCATAATCATGTAACTCTAAACTCAATTTAAAGCTGCTCCTTTCCTGTGAGATTGACCTATTTCAGGCTTGGTACTGGGGGAGGCATGATCAGCATTTTTATTTTCCCATCTTACTACTACTGGTATATTCCTCTTTCTACACTCTCTAGGCTGCATCTTCATGGTTGGGGTTTGAGGTGGAGTATGTATGTGTGTTTGTGTCAGGGGAAAGGCAGTTAAAGGAAAGAAAGACTGTATCTGACCAGTACAGTTGTATATACTGTGTTGCTAACATTTTGGTGTGGCAGATTTCAAATGTGTGTTCTTTGAAGGTTATTCATCATTGGCTGTCTCTTTTCTATAGTTCTCTTGATTCAGACAATGCTTTCTCTGGCTAGCCCCTTACAATGCTGTACTTAGTCCTCTGGTTACTGGTTGGTTGTCTTTCTCTCAACTCAGGTTACTTTGTTACTTTAATTGGATCTTTGGGTAGAGTCTTTTTAAAGATAATGCAAGTTCAACTCCATTGCCTGGGTTCACTTTTGGTCCTCAGGAAATATACATGAATGTTTGTCTACTAAATTCTAGAAGTTTAGGCCATTCCCAAAAGCAGCTCTATCTTCTTTTCTACCATCAAGCTGATGAAACTTTAGGCCTCACAGCCTCTCATCTTTAGACTTCCCTAGGCAGGCATCAGGTGTCTAGCCTTAGGTTCTCACCCCCAAATTCCACGGTACACATAGAAGCTTTCCAAATTATTTCCTTGAAGCCCCCTTCACTTAGCTTGAGGGGAAGGAGAAGTAAATACCCCACTTCTTTTGGGGGTTGAAGGGGAATATGTGCAATACTTTGAAAACTTTCTCTAAATAAATCTTTACTACTGTCCCATTATATTCTCAACAAATTCTTAGCCTTCTGTTATGTATCTTGGAGGTGGGTGAAGGTCCAATGTTGGCAGAATTAAGTTTTGGCCACTCCGTGTGCAAGCCTTTCTAGAACATCTAGCACTTCCTTACCTCTCACAATGTTTTTGGCCTTGGGGCTTCTGCTAAACTGGCACAACAGCAAAAGTCAGATTTAGCATCCTGTTACACTAACTAATGCTTACCATATACTTCCTATATACCAACTACTAATGCTACGTGCTTTACACGTACGAACCCATTTGATCCCCACAACAATTTAAACAGAGTGTATAATCATTACCCTCATTTTATAGTTGAGAAAACTGAAGTAAGATGTTGAGTAACTTGCCTAGGTTTACATAGTCAGTTAATGATGTAATAAGGCATTGAACTCAGGCTGCCTGCCTTTGGAGCTTACAACAGATGTGCTATGCATACCTAACATAGAATTATATGTTCTTTCTGTTAGGCTAAACAAAATGGCTTTTTGTTGGCTGTAACTTACTGGTATTAAAATGCAACCAGACTGTTGGGGCACAGTGATCATTAATAAGCCTTCTTCTCATGTTTGTGTATAAGGCGTCCTTTAGATGTTTGCTGCAAAGTCAAGAAGTATTTCTAGTAGTAACTGAGTAGATATGGTCAATTGTATTTGAAATGCATTTTAAATGTATTTATGTATAAAAGTAGTACATGGACATGTTAACAAAACAATGTAGGTAAGGAAAAGAGCTAATCTATAATTAGAGGAGCAAAGATTACAGCTTCCTAGGTTTCAGCTGCCTGTTTTTCACCTGAGGTGACTCAGGTGCTATAATCACTCCCTTAAAGCTCAAAATATTTTAAAGTTCCAACAGCTTAGATTTTGAATTACTTCTTTTCACAATGATTTGCCTCATTCCTAATTCTCAGAGCAGCCCGTGGGCCTCTTTGATTGACCACCAGGAGGTTGTCCCTCCTGGTAAATCTTCTACATTAGACCAAACCTCTCTCACAGCTAGAATGATCCAGTTTATAAGGCTATGATTCCCTTGTGTTTGTCTTACATTATAAAGGCATTGCTGCAGGCCTGGGTGGGTGGTGATGTAACTCATTTTTTCTGCTTCATTTCCAGCTAAGGAAATACTGTCACTCCTTGTTTCCCACAGTCAGATAATCCAAGCAGTCAGGGATTCCCTAGGCAGTTGTTTAAATGTCTTTGCCATTTCTAATAGTTCTGCAGCAATCTATTCCCTGATAGTCATAGTCTTCTGCATTGGTTGACTCCCATTTTGCTGCAGTTGTTGAGCTTTCGCTTTCCTTTCCATGAGGAAGTAAGCTTGCCAAGGCTCTTCGTCCCTCTCATCAATATTGATGACCTCTATATCATTGAGAGCTTCCTATTCATAATATTCCTAAGGATTCCATATTTTTACATACTAATCAGGCTTAGTTATGATAGCCCTGATTTTTGGTTGTTTCCAGTTTTCCCCCTGCAAACAGACAAATAAATCTGCATGCTAATGTTTTAATCTTTGTTTCTTGCTCCTCAATTTTGTCCAGTAGATTTGAGGCAAGGAAGGAAATGGAAAGGAGCATGTCCTTCTGTATTAGCAACTCCACCCCTAGCTGTTTAATTTTCTCTTCTGCTGTTAGGTGGGCTTCCATTGCCAAAGGAATGGCCCACAGAAGCCATGGGGCAGCTGCTTACCACCCTTCCTTATCGCAGTATGTTGTATGGCTCTCAGTTAACAATTGCTCTAATACCACTACCCTTGCAACCCCCATGTTTTGGGAGTGTCCTCTTACTCATGCAGTAGTCCACAAGCATCTAAAAGGTGAGCCACGCCATTCCACATAGAAGTGGCTGGCCACCCTGGGATTTCCCCCATGGGTGCCTCATTCCGTTTTCATTTCTTGTTCTCTCAGCTCCTGTATGGATCGCTGAGTGTTCTGCACGGTGAGCAGTTTTATGTAAACCCACCTCTAAAGGCCAAGAGAGCTGAGAGTCTGAAGAAAGAGGCTGACAAATCCATTTTCTCATAAAAAAAATTTAACATTTACTAAAAACTTAAGGAACAGAAGCAATGCCTTAGGCAGCTGCTAGACAATAAATTTCTGCACTTGCCCTCTAGAAAGTATTCTTTATATAGGAAAGTTTTTGGTAAAACACATGTAGTTGGCTATGTCTCAGACCCTCTTCTGAAACTAGTGATCACTGGGAAAGTTAGGTAAGCATCTTTATGGGGGTTTATCTATGCTACAGGCATTGTTTCTTGACCTTGCTGCAGGAATGCCTTGGTATGCAGGAGTCAAACTTTGCTCATTATGACAGTTTCACTTCAAGATGCAACAGGCTGTTTTCTTACAATGATTTTTTATTTAATATTTTGAATATAAAATAGAGTAAAATAGATCAAAATCAAATGGCATAAAATGGTAAATAGTGACATTCTCTTTTCTTATCACTGTTCCCTATTCACTCAGTTTCCAATTCTTTGCTCTTCCACAGGAAAATATTTTACTTAGATCTTTTATGCATATTTCCACAGTTTTTAAAAATGCAAACACAGGCAAGTGTGAAATTATATTTTAATTTTATGTCCCCTCAGTTTTTTTAAAAGAAAATTTGGTGTTCTAAATGTGATGCTTTGCACCTTTTTTTTTTCACACCACCATATATGTTACGGATGTTTTTTATATCAATACCTAGAGGGCTTTCTTATCCATGTTTACAACTCTGTCTATTGTACTGAATGGACATATCATAATTTATTTAACTATTCATCTATTTGTGGACAATTGGCTATTTTTAATATTTAGATATCATAAATAATGCTGTAAAACAATATAATTTTAATAGTGTTCTATTATTTTATTCTATAGATGAAGCAATATTTATTTAAACAGTCCTATATTATGGAATAGTTAGGCTTTTTTCAATATTTTATTATAAACAATGCTGCGGTTAACATTAATGTACTAATATTTTTGTGTATATCTATATTTTTTAGGATGAATTCCTAGAAATTATGCTATTTTGTAGTATCAGTTCTTTTAGACATATATATATACTGTAACCATAACTTGATTATAAACTCCTTAAAAGAAGAAAATTTTTGCTATTGCCCTAAAATACCAAGGGTAATATTATATTCACATTGAACTCAATAAACATATATTGATTGTGGGGACAAATTTTAGTCCGAGTATTGTTTTCTATGTTACTGCGAGAACTGAAGAGAATTGCTTTACTCCTTAGCCTGTTGCCATAGACAAAATCCCCAAGCCTTAGAATGATAACAATGGAGTCACTCTTTAATAAAGGCAAGGAATACAGGGGACCCAAGAGAACAGATGATTAGTGGAGAGAACTTAAGTGGTGTTCCCCTTGCCTGTTCCAGGGCCAACCTCACAACTAGGTTGGCACTGGAGAAGGGAAACCATGAAGCGCATGGCAATTATAGTCTAAAATTTTACTCCTGGTATACAAAGATGATACTCCTGACTCTTCATTAGCAGGCCATGTGTTTCAAGTTGTTTCTTCAGTTATGAAAATGACATACTATGCCCCCTTTGTGATTTATGACTAATCCTTGGGAGAATGGTTGACGGGAGTTAGAGTGAAGATAGTTAGAGAAGCAACCATTCAATTGCATTAAATCCTGGTATCTTTAACACTATGCTACAGTAATCAAAATTACCTAGGTCCAAAGGTAGTAGTAACATGTCAGTAACATGTCATAATATGCTTAGAAGATAAATGGAATGAGTGTATCTTTGGCTTTTTTTTTTTAAGCTATAGGCCCAGATGCTTTGATGGGTGCATGATAATATAAATAAGGGCATCCTGGAAAAATCATCAGACAGGAAGAACAAGTTTGAGAGCAGTCTATGTGGTAAAACAAGTTGCTTCTTGTAGAGCTGTGGACTAAACACTTAACTTTTGCTGGTAAAGCATTATCTACCCCAAACGCAGAGATACTCATGTAGTTTGGAGTGGCAGAGAAACTTAGATTGTATTTTGCATCAGAGGTATGTGACCAAAATTCATTTGGGAAATGTTTTATCAGTATTTTTGTCACTGTTCTTGAGGGTTGAGAAATGTGGAAACCAGATAATGTTACTTAACAACTGTTTTAATCTCTGTGGTGTTTTTGAATCCTAAGCCAAATGAATGCTCTTTGGATGTACTACTGAGGGAAGGAGTAGGCAGGCTGCTGAGAACCTGCAGCAGAGCTTCTATTTTATTTGTTGAATATTCCTTCAGGTGCCTGATGTTTGATTGTGTTCTAAGATCTCTATTAAGTTTAGAAGTGCTTCCACTGTGTGACAAATGGAGCTTCCTCTACCCCACACAGTGATCTTTCAGACATCTTAGAAATAATAAACAATCAAATATGTTAAAGGTTTGCTATTGTCCTTTAACAATTCAAAACCAGAAACAATTTAAGTGTTTCTGGCAAGCTGACTTTTCTTGTAAATGGTGCTGAGAGGAAGCTGGAATGCTGCCATTGGCTCTTTAACCTTAATCAAGATTATGTAATATGTAAATCCAGGAAGTTTTGCAAGATATCATAATAGCTTTCTTGGCTTTCTGTGCCACTTTATTCTCTCATTTCTTCTGTCTCTTATTGCTCTTTATCTCTATTGCTAACTGTAGGCATTTGCCTAAAGTTCAATATTGAGCTTTCTTTTCCCCCTCAAGGATCCATCAGCTTTTATGATCTCCCTTTATGTAGTTACCAAATCATTGCTTTTAATACTCACTACTCAAGGTCTCTATTACCACATTTTCAATCTCTCATTTTCACTTAGGAATATCATACAAGCTCTTTCCCACAGGCTTACATGTTAGATTAAACAGGGTTTGATATGGATCCCAACGTACCCAATTCAACTCTTTAGCAATGTTACGTCTCCAATATACACTTGAGACTTAGGAAAGGAGTAAAAAAATTTCCGTCAGATAATGTCATGATAATATGTTGCTTTGCCTTTCCCCACCCCACTGCCACCATCATTATTTCTAGGCTTAGCTTCTGTCATAGGCCTGATATCTCAATAGCCATGGGGATAGAACTTAAGGGAAAGACGGACAGACAAATGCAATATACTGAAGCATATGCACCTCAATCATAGAAAAGCTTTTAGGCTCCCCTCTTATTCACCAGGTCCCTGTTGTTTAGGAGTTCACAGCTCAGAGTGGGAGGCAGCCATCTGAGCAGGAAATTATAGCAGTGTAGTAAGTGCTATGATATAGTGCTGCACAGAGATGAGGCACTTAAGAGAGCTCAGAGTGGCCAATTTCCAGTTTTCCTTGAAAACCTATGTTGTCAAGCCTTTTGAAAGCATGTATTTAAATGAAAAGGGATGGTTTGTAATCATTACTGTTCTTTAAGTTAGGCCCTCAGGATCTGTTCTTGCTAGCAATGTTAGCTGGATCCTATTTACTCCACATACTTAAAATTAATACATTTCCAATTTTTTCAATGTAAGCTGATATTCCAGGCTGCCACTTTTCCTGCATTTAATTCAAATTAGTGAGGCTTGGCCGGGAGTGGTGGCTCACGCCTGTAATCCTAGCACTCTGGGAGGCTGAGGCAGGAGGATTGCTCGAGGTCAGGAGTTCGAGACCAGCCTGAGCAAGAGCGAGACCCCAGTCTCTACTAAAAAAATAGAAAGAAATTAGCTGGACAACTAAAAATATATAGAAAAAATTAGCCGGGCATGGTGGTGCATGCCTGTAGTCTCAGCTACTCAGCAGGCTGAGGCAGAAGGATTGCTTGAGCCCAGGAGTTTGAGGTTGCTGTGAGCTAGGCTGACGCCACGGCACTCTAGCGCGGGCAACAGAGAAAGACTCTGTCTCAAAAAAAAAAAAATAGTGAGGCTTTACTACATTATAACTGGGAAATACTCAGAAAAATAATTGACCCTGTGCCCCTTTTAATATTATATCCATTGAGTATTAATACATTCTCAGCTGCATAGATCTCAGACCATTTCACAGAGGAGTTAATGCTTTTGGATTCTTGTCCAAGCAACTATGAAACCACTGGATCAAAGCTATAACAAGTGCAATGTGGAGAGGATTGGTTGATAAACCATTCAGATGACAGAAAAATATCATTTATTCAGAAAATGATATTAGCTTTCACTATTAGTGATACGATATTAAAGTGTTTGCTTTTGAAGATGTATTTCTTTGTTTTTTTTGCCACCAAGATTTCATCAAACATGTCTTGAGAAAAAATAGCACAACTAAGGAATTTTGATTATCACATGTGTCTGCCTTCTTTTCTTCATATTCAGATACTGTGTGATTGCTAATAACTATAGAACTAAAATTTCAAAAATATTTTCTTAAAGTTTCCATGAAATGAGACAAAGATTCAGACCATTGTAGGGCGTGTAATGATGGCAGTGCTGTTTACAATGTGCAGTTGGGAGAATGGTTTGGCTGGAATGCATTGTGCAAGTTGTGGAGGAATTGGAAGATGAAATTGGATGGAGATTAATGGAAATTTTTGAATGACAGGCTAACACGTTTACTTTGAGAGTAACATGACTTCATATTTGGTTTTGAAGTAAAGAAGTTACAAGAGGAATGTAGTGCTTAGAAATATTATCTGACAGTAATTTTCAGAGAAAGAGACTGAGGGAAGAGGAAAAAGGATGTTGTTGCCTTAGCAATCCAGGTATGAGGTGATAAGTATCTGTTCTAAGGTGGTGCCAATGTCAATGAAATTTCAGAAGATATTTTCATAGAATTTCATAGACTCTATAGTTAGAATGAGTGTGTAAAATCTTCTATTCTAACTTCCAATCAGGTGAATATATAGCTTTTATAGTATCCCCGATACTTCCTATAGCAGTGAATTTCATTGTTGCCTAAGATTTTTTTCTTGGCTAACAACTAATTTTTAAAAATACTGTGCTTAGATATGCTTCCTGGTAACTTTGACACTGAGTCTTTAGAAGGAACAAACTACTGGCTAGACTTGATTGGTTAGGTGGTAAGGTAATAGGGAATAATTCATAGGTGGTTTCAAAGCCACAAGCCTTAATCATTGAGGGAATTATGAAGTTACTGATATATATATATATATATATATATATATATATATATGGTTGGGAGGGGGAAACAGTTTGGAAAGGGGAAGGCAACATGAAGAAATCCCTATTGGACTTGTCTAGCTAAAGTTGAACTCAATTTAATGACATAACAATTGGGCTCTAAAGACTTGTTTGTTTATTCAGTCAACATCATTGTACATTTCCCTTCATGACTTCAACATTTACCATCTATTCAGTGTTGAGAAAAATATCTAAACATCTGAAAGGTTAGTTTTCTCTTCTAAAAAACAGCAATAATCAATAATACTTGTACTTCTTAACTCAAAGGGCATTGATAGGATCAAATGAGATAGTGTATGTTAAAGTACTTTATAAATTTTAAGTAAAATATGGAATATTATTATTATTATCTGAGTGAAAATGTTCAGCAGACGTTTTGAAATAAAGAATTGCAACTCAGGTGAGAGCACATGACTGGTGATAGAGCCTTAAATCATCTACATATAAGAGATAATGAAAAATATTTTAATAGGCTAAATTATAGGTAAAATAAACAGGTAAGAACAAAGGGTCAAAAACTAAGTTGTGAGGAATGCCTACAGGTAATACATTCAAGTAAGATGTCGAATTAGCTAAGAAAACAAAAGGTTATTAGACATACAGAAAAGAAAACCAAGTTCATGTAATGTTATATAAATGAATGGAGGAAACCTTTTAAGAATGGGCTGGTTAGCATCATATGCCATGAGTTCAAGTAGAAAGAAAGCTGAGAAGTTGGTGGAAAGTGATGACCAGGAGCACAGTGGTGGGGACACAGCCTCAGTGTAGTGGGAGGTGGGGGACAGACGCTGTGCAGGAAGCCAGACTGCTGGCCATCCATGAACAGAGAATGGGAATACTATTTCTTGGAAGACTTTGAGGAAGTTTGTTTGTCTTGCTTGATGTGAACATGACAGACTAAAGGAATATTCTGAACTGGTTACTTAGTAAACTTGCTATCAGGAAGCAAAAAAAGCTCACTTTTTTCTGATTATCCTTTTCTGGAGCCCTAGAGAGTCAGCATATAGGGGGACTATTCTGCTTCGGTGTCACTGTGGTTTGGAGCTTTGTCTACAATAGTCTTATAACGAGTGACATGGAAAAGAGGACATTAATAGTTTGTTTGCATTTGAACAATCATAATAATGTGTATTGAATTAAGTAAATGACTTGGCTAATATCATGTAATAGACATTTGAGAAAGATGGACCCCAAATAATTTCTCTATATTTTATTTAACTATCAACACAAACATATTATTCTAATATATACAATGTAATTTATTAATAAAAGCATACCTTTTCCATTTTAGAGTTTTAAAAAGCTCTTTGCCTGAAGCAATCTATCTTGTGTGGAATAAGTTGGAATTTAGTCCTCTTAATTTTTTCAAGTGCATGAAATGTCACCCCTGGATTGATTCTCAAAATTCAAAGATATGATAGGCCTCACCTAAGCAGGTAGAGGCAGAGGAAATGTTAGGAATACGGGAAATATTGGGAAGCAGTGCTACTTCTGAGGTCAAAAATCAGAGTTTAGTTAAATTCTATAATTAATTCAAATATATCAAAGGTATCAAATAAGAAAATTTGAGTGATGATCTAGTCTATAGGAATTGATAGGTTATTTCAAAGTGAGAACAAAAGATGAATAAGAGATTAACAATTTGTTTTCACCACTTTGTTATCTTGTCAATAGAAGTTGGAAGATAAAACTGAAAAACTGATCTTTCCTTTTCTACCTTATTTTGCCTGTTAATAAATAAGGCATAGTTTGTGTCTATATCTGAAAAAACAAATTGTAACTGAAAGCATTAAAAGAGTTAAATTGAGCACTTGTATTTTTTTCTATTGTCTGTATAACACATTTCTAGGCAAGTATATGAATAAATTATACTCAGAGCTCAAAAAAAGAGTTTAACAAAAGAATTTGCATTGCATCCAATGCCAGGTTTACATATTTATATCATGATGAATGAATTTACTCACTTGGTGTAAATCTTCATGTTCCACTCTTACTTCAACTACAAGACTTTCCTTCATTCTGTTCTCTTCATTTAAAATACGATTTCTCCCCAGTTTTTCGACCTATGAAAATTTATTCTGTGTTCAAGCACCAGCATAGCCCTGCCTCTTCAATAAAGTACTTCCTGAACACTCCAGACCACATGGATCTTTCCTTCTCTGAACTCCTATAATTTCAGAAGCTGTACTGTAGAGGGCACAGCTGTTACGTACCCAGGCTCTAGGGCCATACAATCTAGGTTTGAATTCCAGTTCTACCACGAACTAGCTCTGTGACTTTAGGCAATTTATTTAACTTTGCTGAGTATTGACTTTCTCATCTGTAAAATGTAATAATAGGACTTATCTATAGTTATAAATGAAGATAAGATGGATCAATACATGTAAACCATTTAGAATAGTTTCTGCAATAGATTAAATGCTCAATACATGTTAGCTATTATGGTATTATAGTATTGTGAGCATTTTCACCTCAACTAGATTGCAGATGTCTTAAAGGCAGAGACACCCAAATTCAGCTCCAGCCCCAAACTTGCATCTTCAACTCAGCAAAACAAAAGCTCTAAGAGTAACAAGGCCCATTTTGCTCAGAAGGCAATTTAGGTCCTGCTTCTTGCTACTTGAAGCACTATTATGACCTTCATCCTCATCCCAAGCAGCTTGTTGAAGAATGCCTTTTAATCACATTTCCTTCATTTGTGTCATTTCCAGTTATGGTTTATGGCTTTTTATGGACTAGTACTCCTGGCTCAGCAAACCCACGTCTGGGGTTGTCAGATTTAGCAAGAACAAGACAAAACATATAACCCAAACCCCAAAGCAAAACAGTTAGATATGAATTTCAGATAAACAGAAATAATTTTAATATATTAAATTCATATTTAACTGGGAATCCTCTATTTTATCTGCTAGTCCTATGACCAGTGATTAATCTGATGCTGCATTTGGTAAAGGTTTTTTGGCTAATGAATGGAGTTTGCGATGCAAAGTGAAAGGGAAGACATGGGGCTATGGAAACCTGCCCATAGGGATTTCTTCCTCTCTCCTGAAGGTAAATAATTCTAAGGGGTTAAGCCATAGTTCAGCCCTTGGTAAGACTGATAAAGGCTGTTACAGCTATGTCCTATCCACCTATACATCTCTACCTTAGATAGCAACCCCACATGTTTGCTTAACTTTATTTTTTTTAAATATTTTTTTTCTGTTTAGTATAAGCAGTATATGTTCATTATAGAGGATTTGGGGAATACAGATGGTATAAAGATGTAAAGAAGGAAATAAAAGCCACCTAGAAAGATAAATCAGTATTAACTTATTTTTTTATTTCAGCATATAACGGGGGTACAAATGGTTAGGTTATATATATTGCCTTTGCCCTGCCCAAGTCAGAGCTTCAAACATGTCCATCCCCCAGACAGTGCACCCGTTAGGTATATATATATATACCCATCCCCTCCTCCCCTCTTCCGTCTGCCTGACACCTGATGAATGTTATTACTATATGTGCACATAAGTGTTGATCCGTTAATACCAATTTGCTGGTGAGTACATGTGATGTTTGTTTTTCCATTCTTGGGATACTTCACTTAGTAGAATGGGTTCCAGCTCTATCCAGGATAATACAACAGATGCTATATCACCATTGTTTATTGAAATCACTGTTAACTTAAAAAGTAATTTTTCTTTTTTTGAGGCAGAGTCTTGCTCTATTGCCCAGGCTGGAGTGCAGTGTCATGATCATAGCTCACTGTAACCTCCAACTCTAGGGCTGAAGCAATCCTCCTGCGTCAGCCTCCCTAGTAGCTGGGACTATAAGCACATGCCCAGATAATTTTTAAAATTTTTTGTAGAGACAAGGCTTTGCTATGTTGCCCAGGCTGGTCTTGAACTCCTGGGCTCAAGAGATCCACTTACCTCGGCCTCTCAAAGTGCTGAGATTACAGGCGTGAGCCACCACATCCGGCAAAAAAGTAATTTTATTTTATGTTTTGAATAGGAGATGTATTCACATGATTGAAAAATAAATATGTATATATAGACATACATATTAATGTATATAGTGAAAACTCTCCATCCTACCTTTGTCCTCCATGTGTCTAGTTCCCACTATCTCTCGTAAATACCACTTTTATTAGTGTCTTGTGTATCTTTGTTTCTTAATGCAAATAAACACAAATATTAACATATACTTTTATTTTTCTTTTTAGTTTTCAAAAGGTAGTGTACTACATACTCTCTTCCTTACTCTGTTTTTTTTAACTTATACATCATGATGACATATTATGTCAGTGCATAGAAAGCTTCATCATCCTTACCTACAGTTATGCATGTTCCATTGCATGGACTTACTGTAATTTATGTAAGCAATCAGGATATTGTTGAAAATTTAGTTTGAGTCAAATCCTTTGTTATTTCCTGCACTTTCTTAACCTCTCCCCATCACTGAAGCATCTTCATCCTATGTCTCATCCTTTGCAATCTTACTCTCTACTAGGAAACAAAAGTTTTCCTTGCTTTCTTAACTCAATCTCAGGGCATCTTCTGTAGTGTCTCCTGTGTATAGGTAGAGGATCCCACAGGCTATTCACTAGAGAAAATACTGCTTACTGGTGTCTTGAGAGATAGGTAAATGATGTGGCCAAAAGATCCTTTTGGCAACACCCATGACCTTTGGTAGAAAAATCATCAACAATACTTTATTTTACAAAGTACAATTATTCTTATCTTTATTTTCCAGATGAGGAAACAGGGGCTTAGTGTGTTGCTCTTACTTGCCTAAAGTGGTCTGGTTGTATTGAGAATCGGGTCTTCTTTCAGTCTAGTGTTAACTTTTCTCCCTGTGCCTGATTATGCCTTCTAATACCTTTCAATATATCATTAGAGAGTTATTCCTGGTTAGACTGTGAAACTATTTGGTCTTCCCAAGCTCCCATCAAATGACTTCATAAAGGGGCACATCCTAACTTATGATCAACTAATGCTTTAAGTAGGGATTAATTGATAACCCAGTGGGAACAAGAATCAGTAAATGTGGGACATGCACCATACGATGCAGGTGAGATGTACATATGTGTGTATGTATGCGTATGTACATGTGTGACATGAAGGGAAGCAGTTGGTAACACCACAGGAGAAACAACCAGAGGAATTAAATTGCAGGGGGCTGGGGAGAAGTGTGCAAAGACACATTTCTCTTGTTCTCACATTTGTGTTGGGTGCTGATATTTCAGATACTGCCTGTATGTCTGTTTATGACATTGAAATGGAAGCTGCTGTGACGTCGGCCCATTTTAGTGATATCCCTCCAGCTCCTGGGCCTCAGTAGCCCTTTGTGACTTGTATGTATGTCCAGTGGCTCTGACAGCCTGGTTGCTCTGGTGTTTTGTCACACCATCACCTCCCAAACATCACTGTAAACAGAGAGATGAAGGTCCAGTCCTAAGAATAGGAAGGAGAAGCCTTATCCTTTATGAGTTTACCAGATTCTGCTCCCCTTTTTGGCCTTCTTATCCTTCTCCTTCAGGCTTCTAGTAATCCCAGACTCCTACCTCCACCCCTTCAAGCATGTCTTAAGCAAGGTCTTGACCCTCCAATGAGAGTGCTCTTTTAGTAACTGGCCCTTCAATATGACTGATTATCAGTCCCTTGGTCCCCTCTCTGGTAAATGAATGTAGGGGAGGGGGTCTGCATTCTGAGATTCTGTCACTTGGAAAGAAATACAGACTTTAGTCAATGGTGAAGAAAAGATGTATTTAGCAGGCAGAAGAACCCATCCCTCCTCAAACATGAAACTAAAACAGCTTATTTTTCCTCATTTAAGGTAAGCTCTGTTGCAGAGAAAGAAAAGAACAATTTCTTGCACATATAATGTCAAAACCTATTTGCATGAATGAGAGAAGCTTGGCTTGGAGCCTTAAGATAAGTTCAACTGGGCTGGGATCAGCTCTCGGTCTTGCAAAGCCTTGTAGATTCTGGAAAGGAAGAGGAAGAAGGGTGTTGAAAACAACAATCAACCTTTGGTCATTATGAGGAGTCTCTTCCTCTTTAGCTGAGACTTTTTGCATTGACAAAGAAAAAAGTAAAACCACAACATCTTTAACATATTCTAAAGGAAGTTTCAATCAAATGTGAGATGTGGGTTCTTACTTTCTCTTGTGTAAAACTGGAACTGAAAACTATCCTGTTGTGATTAACCAGGTTTCTCTCTCTCTCTCTCTCCCTAAATAATGGCACTAATTATCTTGAGAATTGTCAGGATGTTTGTGTGAGTCTAGGACCGTTAAAAAATAATTTCCTAGACCCTGTTAAGGAATCTAGATGTGCCTATCAATATATTTAAAATAAACTTCCTCAAACCTCCTCATTTAAAATAAACTCCAAAGGTGATCCAATATGGCTTAAATTTAATTAATCTTTTATTTAGCTTCTCTTGTACAAACCATGAAACGTGGCTGAACTTAAATGTCTACTGTTAAACAATCCTTCCAAAGGATACAAAGATAGGTAGAGACACTCACCTATGTATGGAGGCAACTGAGAACTACAAATGCATAAAAGACATTTAGGCCTCCTGAGATTCTCCACCAGAAACAGTCAGGACTCAATCACACTTTATATCAACCAGGAATTAAGTTATTCAGGTACAGAAGGGATAACTTAGGAGAACTGAAAAAAGCCATGAGAACTTAGTTTATCAGGAATCCTTACTAGCAAAGAAATGAGTTCAGTTCAGGGCATAGGAACACTTATCTCATTGAATCTTTTTATTTTTTTTTAATTTTTTTTAATTCCATCTGGTAATGGGGGTACAATATTGTTTGGGTTACATACATTGCCCCTACCCCCCTCCCCCCCACATGCCAG
>VBSM01000568.1:2739343-2799196 GCA_008086735.1 Cheirogaleus medius
ATAAGATTTTTTTTTTTTTTTACATTTTGGATACCCTTCTTAGGGAGAGGCAAAGATATAAATTTTGAATTTTATTTTATATTTTACATTTTTATTTTATGCTATTTATTTATTTAGAGAAAGGGTCTTGCTCTGTCACCCTAGCTAGAGTGCTGTTGTGCCATCATAACTCAAATTTTTATTTTTAATTAAAAGCATGTAACACAAAATCTACCATCTTAACCATTTCTAAGTGTGCAGTTCAGTAGTGTTTAGTAAATTCACATTGTTATGCAACTATTCTCCAGAAGTTTTTCATCTTGTAAAACCGAAACTTTGTATCAATTAAACAAAAGCTTCCCATTTCCCTCCCCTGTAGCCCCTGGCAAATACCATTTACTTTCTGTTTCTGTAAATGTGATTATTCTAGATACCTCATGTAAGTGTAATAATACACTATTTTTCTTCTTATGATTGACTTATTTCACTTAGGATATGTCCTCAAGATTCATCCATGTTGTAGCATGTGGCAGAACTTCTTTCCTTTTTAAGGCTGAATAATATTCCAATGTATGTATATACCATATTTTCTTTATGCACTCATCTGTCAATGGATACTTGGGCCACTTCTACCTCTTGGCAATTGTGAATAATGCTTCTATTAACGTGGATGAACAAATATCTCTTTGAGATCCTGTTTTCAACTCTTTTGGTTACCCAGAAGTGGAATGGCTGGAACATGTGATAATTCTATTTTTAATTTTCTGAGGACCCACCATACTGTTTTACATAGTGGCTGAACCATTTTACATTCCTACCAATGGTGCACGAGGGTCCCAATATTTTTCACATCCTTGCTGACACTTCTTATTTTCTATTTGCTAGTATCTATCTTAATGGTGAGGTGGTATCTCATCTTAGTTTTGATTTGTATTTCCCTAATGATTAGTGATGTTAAGCATCTTTTCATATGCTTATTGCCATTTGTATATCATCTTTGGAAGAGTGTCTGTTCAAGTCCTTTGCCCACTTTTAAAAATCAGGCTATTTGTTTTGTTGTTGTTGAGTTGTAGGAAAATTTTTTTCTGGTTATAAATCCCTTATCAGATATGTGGTTTGCCAATATTTTCTCCCATTTTATAGGTTGCTTTTTCACTCTGTTGATTGTGTTCTTTGATGTACAGAAGTTTTTAATTTTATCTAGTCCAATTTGACTATGTTTGCTTTTGCTACCTGTTCTTTTGGTGTCATATTCAAGAAATCCTTGCCAAAGCCAACGTCATAACGGTTTTCTCTCATATTTTTTCTAAGAGTTTTATAGTTTTTGATATTACAGTCAGGTTTTGGATCCATTTTGTGTTAATTTTTGTATATTTTCTAAGGTGAGGGTCCATTTTGCATTTGGATATCTAGTTTTCTCATCATCATTTTCTGAAGAGACCATCCTTTCTCCATTGAATGGTCTTGATACCCTTGTCAAAAATAATTTGACCATATATGTGAAGGTCTATTTTTGGGCTTTCTATTCTATTACATTAGGCTATATGTCTGTCTTTATGCCAGTACCACACTGTTTTGATGATGGCAGTTTTGAAATCAAGATGTGTGAGAGCTCCAACTGTGTTCTTTTTTCAGATATTTTTGGTTGTTCAGGGTCCCTTGAGATTTCCTATGGATGTTTGGATGTATTACTGATTTTTTAAAACAGATTTATTGAGATATAATTAACATACCATATAAAGAATCCTTTTAAGTTATATAATTTGATATGCCATCAAGACCTATGTCCTCATTGATATATTTGCAGTTATTTGCAAATATCACCACAGTCACTTCAAAAAGAAACACCATACCCTTTATCTATCACCCCAGCAACTGTCTATCTGCCCTCCTCCAATCCCAAACAACAACTAATCTACTTTCTGTATCTATAGATTTTACTATTTTGGATTTTTGTACATATGGGATAATATAAAATGTGACCTTTTGTGACTGGCTTCTATCACATTGCATAATGTTTCTAAGGGTTATCTGTGTCATATCATGTATTAGTACTTCAGTTCTTTTCATAGCCAAATGATTTTCTGTTGTATGTATATGCTATATTTGTTTATCCACTCATCTGTTGATGGACATTTGGTTTGTTTTCACCTTTTGGCTGTTATAAATAATGCTGTTATAATCATTCATGTAAAAGTTTTTGTGTTCATATATCTTTTTATTTCTCATAGGTAGATACCTTGGAGTGGACTTGGTGTGTTATATGATGCATCTGTGTTTGCCTTTTTGAAGAGCCACCAAACTGTCTTCCACAGTGGTTATATGATTACATCTCCACCAGAAATGTAAGAGGGTACCAATTTATGCACATACTCACCAATACTTACCACATTGGTCTAAGTCTATTTGGGCTACTATAACAAAATACCTTAGACTGGGTAATTTATAAACAATAAAAATCTATTTCTCACAGTTCTGTAGGCTGTGTCCAAGATCAAGACACCTGCAGATTTGGTGTCTCGTCAGGGCTCACTTCTCATAGATGATGCATTTTATGCATCCTCACATGGTGAAAGGGAAAAACAAGCTCTCTCTTTCCTCTTTTATAAGGTCAATAATCCCATTCATGGGGACTCTGATCACTTTTAAAGGCCACACATCTTATGCTATTGGATTGGGGAATTAGATCTCAATATATAAATTTTGTGGGTGGATACAAACATTCAGAACATAAGCACCATCCTAGTGGGGGTGAAGAGGTGTCTCATTGTGGTTTTGATTCACATTTTCATAATAACTAATGACACTGAACATCTTTTCATGTGTTTATTGGCCAACTGTATATCTTCTTTGGAGAAATGTCTGTTCAAATGCCTATTGCCAATTTTTGAATTGGGTTGTTAGGTTTTTTTGATTGCTCTTGACTTGTAGGATCCCTATATATTCTGGATATTAATCCAGATATATTATTTGCAAATATTTTCTCCCATTCTGTAGGTTATATTTTCACTTTCTTCATGGTGTCTTTCGATGTACAAAAGCTTTTAATTTTGATGAATCTCATTTTATCTACATTTTTTATTTTATTGCTCATGTTTTTGGTGTCATATCTAAGAATCCTTTGCTAAATCCTAGGTCATAAATATTTACCATTATGTTTTCCTTCAAGAACTTTTTTTCTCTTACATTTAGGTGATTGGTCCATTTTGAGTTAATGTTTGTATGTAATGTGAGGTAAGAGTCCGACTTCATTCTTTTGCATATCTGTCTAGTTGTCTCAGCACCATTTGTTGACAAGATTATTCCACATTGAATGGTATATTAACTTCTGAGGTCCACAGTAACAAATTACACAGTAGGTAACTGAAACATAAATTTATTGTCTCACAGCTCTGGGAGCCAGAAGTTTATCATCAAGGTGTCACCAGGGCCATGCTCCTTTTGAAGGTACTAAGCAAGGATCTGTTCCAGGCTTCTCCTAGCTTTCTTGTAGTTCCTAGCTTCTGTAGGAAGATTTCTTCCAGCTTCCTCTAGCTTTCTCCTAGCTTCCAATAGTTCTTTGGCTTGTGGTAGCATAACTCTAATCTTCACATGGCATTTTCCCTGTATACATGTCTGTGTCCAGATTTATTTCTTTTATGAGGACATCAATAATCTTGGAATAGAGGCCCACCCTACTCCAGTATGACTTCATTTTAACCAATTATATTTATAATAACCATATTTCCATATAAGGCCAAAATTTGAGATACTAGGAGGTATCACTTCAACATATGAATTTTTGGAGGATACAATTCAACCCATAACAATGTGTCATGGTATCTTTCTTAAAAATCAATTGATAATAGATGCATGAGTTTATTTTTGAACTCTCAATTCTATTCCATTGATCTATCTGTCTATACTTGTGCTAGTACCACACTGTCTTGATTATCTTCACATTGTAGTAAGTTTTGAAATCAAGAAGTGTAAATCCTCTGTTTTATTCTTTTTTTCAGGATTGTCTTAGCTATTCTGGGTCACTTGTAATTCCGTACGAATTTTAGAATCAGCTTGTCAATTTTTACAAAGAAGTCAGATGACATTCTGTTCTTATTCATGTCTACTTATGTTTTACTAATTGCAAATTCAATGGACATTTTCAACTATTTTATATCCCACAAATAATTTATTACTATTGTAAAAAAAACAGAAAGAAAAAGAAGAAAATATAAAAAGAAACTTTTACAATCTCACTACCCTGAGATAACCACTCTATTATAGTTTTAAATATATATGTATCTTTCCATGCTTTTTGCCTATGTGTAAATACATGTATTTTTGACATGTTTAGAAGTCTACAGATATTTCTACTATTGCTAGTGTTATTGAGACTCTTTCCTCAGATGTACATGGAAGTGAGAAGCCCCCAGAAGGCTCAGACCTATTGCTCCTTAATTGCTGAAATTTCATCTTTAAAAATACATTCCCATAGAGAAACTGAAACCATTATACATTGCTGGTAAAAACGTAAAATGGTGCAGCCATTGTATAAACAGTTTGGTCATTCTTCAAAAATTAAACATAGAATTAGCATATGATCCAGCAATTCCACTCCTAGGTATATACCCCAAAGAAGTGAAAACAGGGACTCAAACAGATATTTGTATACCAATGTTCATAGCAGCTTTATTCACAATAGCCAAAAAGTGAAAACAATCCAAGTGTTCATCAACAAATGGATGAATAGACAAAATGTGGTGTAGCCATACAGTGGAATATTAGTCAGCCATAATAATGAGTAAAGTTTATACTTATACTCCATGAATATATACAAAAAATAATAAATGGGAAAAAAAGAGTAAAGTTCTGATACATGCTAAGACATGAATGAAGCCTGAAAACATTATACTAAGTGAAATAAACCAGACATAAAAGGACAAATATCATATGATTCTACCTATATGAAATATCTAGAATAAGCAAATTCATGAAGTAGATTATATGTTACCAAGAGAGGGGGGAAGGGAAAGTGGGAAGTTATTAACTAATGGATATAGAGTTTCTATATGGGGTGATGAAAAATTTTGGAAATAGTAGTGATGGTTGCACAACAATGTGAAAGTAATTAATGCCACTGAATTGTGCATTTAAAATGGTTTTATTTATTTATTTATTTATTTAAATTCAGGATATTATGGGTGTACAAACATTTGCCTCGCCCAAACCAGGGCTACAACATGTCCTTGCCCCACACAGTGCGCTCTGCTTCCATTAGTTGTGTGTTCATCCCCTCCACTCCCCCCCCACCTGACCGGCACCCAGTGAGTATTACTACCATGTGAGCATCTTGGTGTTGATCAGTTAGTACCAATTTGATGGCTAGTATATGTGGTGCATGTTTTTCCATTCTTGTGATACCTCACTTCGAAGGATGGATTCAATCTCTATCCAGGATAATATAAGAGATGCTAGTTCACCATTGTTTTTTTGTAGTTGAGTAGTATTCCATGGTATATATATACCACATTTTATTAATCCACTCATGTATTGATGGGCACTTGGGTTGTTTCCACATCTTTACAATTGTGAATTTTGCTGCCATAAACATTTGAGAGGCGATGTCTTTATTATAGAATGTCTTTTTTTCCTTTGGGTAGATGTATAGTAGTGGGATTGCTGGATCAAATGGTATTTGTATTTTTAGCTCTTTGAAATATCTTCAAATTACTTTCCACAATGGTTGTACTAATTTGCAGTCCCACCAGCAGTGTAAGAGTGTTGCTATCTCTCCACATCCATGCCAGCATTTGTTATTTTAGGACTTTTTGATAAAGGCCATTCTCACTGTAGTTAAATGATATCTCATTGTAGTTTTGATTTGCATTTCCCTAATGATTAGGGATGTTGAACACTTTTTTTATATGTTTGCTGGCCATTAGTCTGTCTTCCTTTGATAAGTTTCTGTTCATATTTTTGCCCATTTATTGATGAGGTTGTTGGATTTCTTCTTGTTAATTTTCTTAAGTTCTATATAGATTCTTGTTATCAGCCCTTTAACTGCTGTGTAGAAAGCAAGTATTTTTTCCATTCCTAGATTGTCTATTCACTCTAATGATAGTTTCTTTGGCTGTGCAGAAGCTTTTCAATTTGATTAGGTCCCATTTATTTATTTTTGTTGCTGCTGTGATTGCTTTGGGGGTCTTCATAAATTCTTTGCCTAGACCAATGTCTAAAAGAGTCTTCCCAATATTTTCTTCCAGAATTCCTAAGGTTTCAAACCTTAGGTTTAATTCTGTTATCCATCATGAGTTGATTTTTGTGAGAGGTGAGAGGTGGGGATCCAGTTTTAATCTTCTGCATATGGATATCCAGTTTTCCCAGCACCACTTATTGAATAGAGATTCGTTTCCTCAATGTATATTTTTTCTGCTTTATCAAAGATTAGATGACAATATGAGGATGGTTTTCTATCTGGGATCTGTGCCCTATTCCAAAGGTCTATATCTCTGTCTTGTGCTAGTACCATGCTGGTTTGGTTATAGCCTTGTAGTAAAGTTGAAGTCTGGCAGACTGATGCATCCCAATTTTATGTGTATTTTACCACAGTTGAACTTTAGTAAAATAAAATGCATTCCTATTGTTCTTCTAATAAATTGAAAAGTGCTTTGGAAGAGATTAAAATATTAATGTGATAGTTAAGAGCATGGGTTCTAGCGTCATACTTGAACGCAATTTTTGACTCCACCACTCACTGTTGGGCAAGGTACTTGATTTTTGCATGCCTCCATTTCTGTAGCTCTGAAGTGTGGATAATGATACTTGCCTTTTAGGATTATTGTGCAGATTGGTGAAATATAAAGTAGTCAGAACATTGCCTACAATGTAGTTAAACTTGTAATAAAGCATTACTATTATTATTTAATATAATCCCACCCTTGTTCCATTTTTTACTTGGTTGTATTGTAAGCATTTTCACCATATCAATAAATATAGAACTATGTCATAATTTCTAATAGGTACATAATAATTAAATGTCACAGTTTTTTTATTTCAAAGTATTACAGGGGTACACATATTTTTGGTTATGTGGATCACTTTTATAATGCTTGAGTCATGGTTATAAATGTGCCCGTCACCCAGATAGTGTTCACTGTACCTGTCATGTAGGTTTTCTCCCATCCCTGCATCCCACCTGCCCCCTGCTTGATTTACGTTGAGTTTTACTTCCCTTTATGCACTTGTGTGCTTATCAGTTAGTTCCAATTTAAGAGTGAGTACATGTGGTGTTTGTTTTTCCATTCTTTAGATATTTCACTTAGGATAATGGTCTCCATTTCCATCCAAATTGTTGCAAAAGGCATTAAGTCATCCTTCTTCGTGGCTGAGTAGTATTCCATGGTATACATATACCACATTTTGCTAATCCACTCATGAATTGATAGATATTTGGGTTGATTCCACATCTTTGCAATTGTAAAATGTCCTGCAATAAACATTGGAGTGCAGGTGTCTTTTTGATAAAATGACTTCTTTTCCTTTGGGTAAATACCCTGTAGTGGGATTTCTGGATCAAATGGTAGGTCTCCCTTTAGTTCTTGGAGGAATCTCCATACTGTTTTCCATAGAGGTTGTATTAATTTTCAGTGCCACCAAAAGTGTAGAGGCATTCCTTTCTTTCTGCATCTATGCCAGAATCTATTGATTTTGGACTTTTTAATAAAAGCCATTCTAACAGGGGTAAGGTGATATCTCATTATGCTTCTAATTTGCATTTCCCTGATGATTAGTGACATGGAGCATTTTTTCATGTGTTTGCTGGCTGTTTGTCTATCTTCTTTTAAAAAGCTTCTGTTAATGTCTTTTGCATACGTTTTTGTGGGGTTGCTTGATTTTTTCTTATTGATTTGCTTCAGTTCGTTGTAGATTATGGTTATTAGCCCTTTATTTGGTGTATAGTTGGCAAATATTTTCTCCCATTCTGTAGGTTGTCTGTTTACTCTGTTGATTATTTCCCTGGCTGTGCAGAAGCTTTTTAATTCAATCAAGTTCCATTCATTTATTTTAGTTGTTGCTGTGATTGCTATTGTGGTCTTCTTCATAAATTCTTTGCTTGTCCCATAACTAGAAGAGTTTTCCCAGTATTTTCTTTCAGTATTCTTACGTTTTAATGACTAATACTTAAGTCTTTTATCCATCTTGAATTAATTTTTTGTGTGGTGAGAGATATGGATCCTGTTTCATTCTTCTGCATGTGGCTATCCAATTGTCCCCACACCATTTATTCAATAGGGATTCTTTTCCCCAGTGTATATTGTTATCTGCTTTGTCAAAGATCAGTTGACTATATGTGGATGGTTTTATATCTGAGTTTTCTGTTGTGTTCCGTTGGCCTATACACTATAGCTTTGCAGTATAGTTTGAAGTCTGGTAATGTGATTGCTACAGATTTGTTCCTTTTGCTTAAAATTGCTTTGGCTATTTGGGCTCTTTTCTGATCCCAAATGAAGCATAGAATTATTTTTTCTAGATCTCTGAAATATGACATTGATATTTTCACGGGGATTGCATAGAATCTGTAAATTACTTTGGGTAGTATGGACATTGTAGCAATGTTGATTCTACCAATCTATGAGCATGATTTGTTTTTTCATTTATTTGTGTCATCTGTGATTTTTTTCCTCAGTATTTTGTAGATCTCTTTGTAGAGATCTTTTACCTCCTTCTTTAAGCATATTCCCAGGTATTTCATTTTCGTTATAGCTGTTGTGAATGGTATTGAGTCTTTAATTTGACTCTCAGCTTGACTGTTATTGGTGTATAGGATGCTACTGATTTGTGTACATGGATTTTGTAAACTGAGACTTTGTTGAATTTATTTATGAGTTGTAGGAGTGTCTTGGTGGAATCGTTGGAGTTTTCTAGATATAAGGTTATAAGGTTATCATTAGAAAGAGCAATAGTTTGACCTCATTTTTTCTACATTAGATATCCTTAATTTCTTCTCTTGGCTGATTGCTCTGGCTGGGACGTCCAGCACTATGTTGAATAGAAGGTAACAATGTCTTCCCTGTCTTGTTCCAGTTCTTAGTGGGAATGTTCTCAGCTTTCCCCCATTCAGTATGATGTTGGCTGTGGGTTTCTTATTTATCACTTTTACAATTTTGAGATATGCTCCTTCAATGCCTAGTTTATTGAGGGTTTTTATCATGAAAGGGTGATAAATTTTGTCAAATGCTTTTTCTACATCTACTGAGATGATCATATAATCTTTGTTTTTGCTTCTGTTTATGTGGTGAATCACATCAATTTACATGTGTTGAACCATCTTGTATCCCTGAAATGAAATCCACCTGGTCATGGTGGATTATTTTCTTCATGTGCTATGAAATTTGGTTTGCTAACATTTTATTGATGATTTTTGCATATATATTCATAAGGAATATTGGTCTTTAGTTTTCTTTTGTGTTGTTTTTTCCTGGCTTAAGTGTCAAGACGATAACTGGCTTCGTAGAATGAGTTGGGAAGGACTTCCCCATTCTCTATGTTATCAAGTAATTTCTGCAATGTGGGTACCACCTCTTCTTTGTAGTTCTGATAGAATTTGGCTGGGAATCCATCTGCTCTGGGGCTTTTTTTGGTTGAAGATTTTTTATTACTGCTTCAATCTCCTTGCTTATTATTGGTTCAGGAGCTCTATTTCTTTCTGATGGAATCTTTGGAGGTTGTGTGATTCTGGAAATTTGTCCATTTCCCCTATATTTTTGAGTTTATGTGCATAGACATTTTCATAATACTCATAGATTATATTTTATATTTGTCTAATATCAGTTGTAATATCTCCTTTTTAACTTCTGGTAGCTTATTAGGCTCCTTTCTTTTCTATTCCTGGTTAATCTAGCAGGAGGTCTATCGATTTTGTTTATCTTTTCAAAGAACCAACTTTTTGTTTCACCAATCTTCTGCATTATTTTCTTGTTGTCAAGGCTGTGAATTTTTACCTTTGGACTGCTTTTGCTGAATCCCATAGATTTTTATAGCTTGTGTTCCTTTTGTTGTTCAATTTGAGGAATCTTTTGATTTCCATTTTAATTTTATCCTTGATCCAATAATTGTTCAGCAGCATGTTGTTTAATTCCCATGACTTTTTGTAGACTTAAGTGTTTCTCTTGGAGTTGATTTCTAGTTTGAATTCATTGTGATCTGAGAAGATACATGGTATGATTTTAACTTTTTTGAATTGTAAAACCATGATTTGTGGCCTAAAATATGATCAATCTTGGAGAATGTTCCATGTGTTGATGAGAAAAATGTATATTCAGCAGTATTTGGGTAAACTGTTCTCTAAATGTCGGTTAGGCCCATTTGTTCTAGACTCCTGTTTAAGTCCAGTGTTTATTTATTTTCTGCTTGGATAATATATCTAGTCTGTCAATGGGGTGTTGAAATCCCCCAAAATTATGATGCTGCTATTTATCTCTTTGCTAAGATCTAGAAGGGTTTGACTTATTAATCTGGGCTCTCCTGTGTTGGGTGCATAAATATTTAGGAGAGTTATGTCTTCTTGTTGAATTTCTCCCTTTTCTATTATATAATGACATCTTTGTCTTTCTTTACTATTGTTGGTTTAAAGTCAATTTCATCTGATACAAGAATGCCTACACTTGCTTTTTTCAGTTTACCTTGGCATGAAATTATTCTTACATCTCTTAACCTTGAGACTGTATGAATACTTGTGGGTCATATGTGATTTCTGGAAACAGCGGATACTTGGATTGTATTTTTTTATCCATTCAGCCAGCCTATATTCTTTAAGTGGGGAATGTAAACCATTCACATTGGATGATAGAATTGAAATGTGGGATTCTTTTCTATTCATCCTGTTGGGTAGTACCTTGTTGCTTTGTTTTTCCTCTTGCACTATTGTTTTATATGAGCTTTTGGATTTAGCTTCTGCATGGTTTTACACTATTGGGTGACCACTGTGCTGATCCATGTATAATGCAGGTCTGAGGATTTCCTGAAGGGCAGGTCTGGTCTTGACCAATTCCCTCAGTGTTTGTTTGTCTCAAAAAGTCTTTATTTATTCTTCATATGTGAAACTTAGTTTTACATAGTATAGAATTCAGGCTGGCAGTTGTTCCATTTAAGAAGACTGAAGATAGGGAACCAATCCCTTCTGGCTTGTAAGGTCAGTTGAGAAATCTGCAATTAGCCTGATGAGTTCTCCTTTGTAAGTTACTTGATGTTTTCACTTTACGGCTCACAGGAGTTCCTCCCTTGTGTTGACTTTGGCCAGTCTGATGACTATGTGTCTTGGTGCTTGCCTCTTTGTGATGAGTCTCTAGGTGTTCATTGTTCTTCTTGTATCATAAAGTCTAAATCTCTGACAAGAACAGGGAAGTTTTCCTCAATTATTTCCTCAAATAGGTTGTCTGGCTATTGTGCTTTTTTTCTTTCACCCTCAGGGATGCCTATGATTTTTATATTTGGGCGTTTTACATAATCCCATATTTCTCATGGGCTTATGCATTCCTCTAAATTATCTGTTCCTTATTTATGACTGACTTATTTAATTCAAAAGAGTTGTCTTCAAGTTCTGTAATTATTTCTTCTGCCTGGTCTTGACTATTCTTAAAACTTTCCACTGTGTTTTGTATTTCCTTAAATGAATTTTGCATTTCCAAAAGTTCTATTTGATTTTTCTTTAATATGTCTATCTCTTTACTGAATTTTTCATTACTTTCCTGAATTGTTTTTTCTGGTTTCTTTGAGTTGGTTTTCCATTTTCTCTTGAAGTTCATTGAGCTTCCTTACAATCCATGTTTGGAATTCTTTATCTGTCATTTCAGTATTGTCATTTTGGTTGACATCCATTATTAAAAAGCTGGTGTTCCCTTTTGGGGGTGTCCTTTTGCTCTGATTTTTCATACTTCTCAAGTTCTTTTACTGATTTCTTCTCATTTGGAGCAGCTGTTGCTTCTATTTTTGAATTTTCTTTTTTTTAGATGGGGCTTCCTCCCCATATGGGTGTGTTTGTTGCATATATTGGGTAAGAAACTTTGACTTTGTTTGTGGGTGCTTTGATG
This sequence comes from Cheirogaleus medius, assembly GCA_008086735.1. NCBI lineage: Eukaryota > Metazoa > Chordata > Mammalia > Primates > Cheirogaleidae > Cheirogaleus > Cheirogaleus medius. Next base: position 2,751,391 of record VBSM01000568.1, read on the forward strand.
GCAATCTAGGTTCTGGATACACGCCTTGGTTTTAGATATCTTTATTGTGGTGGTTTTCTCAGTTACTAGTTGTTTATACGCTGTAGCAGTTTGAGCTATGTGTGTGGGCAGATTTCCTGCCTCACTTTTATGAGAGAGGATGGAGGTCTTTGAAATCCTTTCTCTTTCTCCAGCCCTGTGGTCTTCTTAGTAGTGTGAATTGTATTGGCATGCCCAGTTTAATCTCTGAGACAATATTGTGGTCAGTTATCCGTGAGAAAGGATCTCACTCCATATTATTGAGTCAGTAACTGCTGTAAAGGGCTTGCCAGAAGCTAAAAGCTGCAGTGTTGTTTTTGAGACCTGTGAGTGCCTCTCTAGTCCCTCAGGTGGAGCACTGGAATGCTCCAGGTGGTGGGTGTGTCCCTGGAACTTCCAGGTGAGTCCTCATTGTCTGCCACAGCTCACATGTGTGGGGGAGTGAGGCTTGGCAGACCTGGGTTTAGTGAGCTTAGCCTCAGGGTCCATAAAGCTGGTAAAGTAGCTGTTTTGGCAGAGTTCAAAAGTATGCCTTCAGCTTCTGGGGAAAGCCACCAGGGAGAGGCTGAAGTGGTCCCATCCAACCAGAAAGTTAGTATGTGGAGACGGCCATCTGAGATTCACAATCTGACTGTCCAGCTCTAAAATTTCCCCCCAGCCTGTGTGTCTGACCCACTAGCTTGCATCTCCACATAATGTTGGCAGATATGAATCTCCCAAATTTGGCACCCCAGGCTCACTAAAAGTCCTCATGGGTAGAGATTTGGGCCCCACTCTCTGTGGAGGCCTCAGCCTGGAGAATGCACCCACTGGAGGGAGGCAACTGCTTGCCAAATTCTCAGTTCAAACATCTGTCCTGGTTGAAATGGGTGGGGCATGGGCTACAGCTCCCAGTCAGTCAAAATATCTGAATATGCTGTGCCTGGTTGTTATGGCTCCTGGGGATGGGCTCTTCCTCATCCCTGGAGGATCCACTCTAATCCAACAAGGCAGTTTTCATGTGGAGGGGATGGATACTCTCCCAGATTGCCATGTCTCAGAACCCCACAGTATTCTTCCATCAGTTCTGTCTACATGGGCTTCCTTGCCACCCAAGTCCAGTTCCCAGACCTCTCCCCGCTGTGTCTCTAGTAACCCACTCAATTCTGGGAGGCACAGGGTCTGGCTTCCTTGTCTGCTCCACTTGTGTAAGACTCTATGAAATGCCAGTGGGTAGGGAGCTCCCAAACTGGGCACTCTGGGTCCACTGCAGGCTCCCAAAGGGAATGGTATGGGACCCGATCTGTGGAAACCTCATCATGCAGTACATGCCTGCTGGGGAGAGGTGGCTACTTGCCAAATTCTCAGCTCAAACTGTACTCCTAGTTGCAGTGGTTGGGGAGGGGTGGGAGAGGAAGCATCTGAATGAAAGAAAGCCACCTCTCCATCCTCTACATGACACTCTCCATGGATGGGAGTCCCACACGAAATGACCAAGCTCCAGGATCACACAACTTCTCTTCACTATTCCATGTTTGCCACTGTGCCTGGGCTCATGGAGGTGCAAAAGACCCCAAGAAACTTGGTGGCCTGCTGGTCTGAAGTCTCGTGGGAGGAAGAGGGGGATCTATCCTTTCCCTTTTACTGGGCTCTGAGCCTCTCTGGGTTTGAACCTCATCAATATCTTCTTTCCATTATCTTCTTCATTCTCTGCTTTACAATTTTTTTTTTCTGTGAGGTCCCTGTCAAGCTCTGGCACCTCTCTATGATCTATACCTGATCTATATCTCTTCTCCCCTCTCCTTTATCTGAAATCCTATCTTCCCTCCATGATGGTCTGGCCAACAATGTCTCTAGTTGGACATCTTGCCGACCTCCTAAAATGTCAGTTTATACCATAATTTATTTAGCCAATCTCTTAAATTTTAACATTTAAATTACTTGAAAATTACATCAGCTTTTTTCATATATGATATCCCTGGGGCATTTGAAACTTTATCACTTCCTTCTTTAAATTCTTCCTTCTTTGGTTTTCCATCACATCGAACTTTCTTCCTATCCCTCTGACATCTTTCTCCTTCCTGATTTCTTTTCTTCTGACTGTCCCATAAATGGAGGTGTTCTATAGGATTCTTTTTTTTGTCCTTAACTCTTACCATTCTGAGCCTTTTCCAGAAAGAAATATAATTTACTTCCATGGCTTTAACTAATGCTCATATGCTGATGACTCCCAAAACTGTTATCTCCAGCTCAGATCCCTTTTTTTGTTTTGTTTTGTTTTTTGAGAATCAAAGCTATATATACATAGCTGCCACCTGGACACTTGTTTCTAGATGTCCTATGGGCATCTTAAACTCAATTTGTTTGAAACTGAAATTGTAATCTTCTTGCTACCCCATTACCCATAGTCTCTTTCTCAAAGAATGGTACCACTATTCACAATTTGCCAAGACAGCAGCCTGGGGGAATCATCCATAATTCTGTTCTCTGATTCTCACTTCATGTCTAGTCTTTTTTTGCCTCTAAATATTTCTTAAATCTACTTGCTTCTATTTATCCCTTATTTTACTAGTGAGGTCTTTTTAATTTCTTACCTGATCTATTATTATAGCATTAAGGTTTATACATGATCTTTTAAACCTCTTATTTTGCCCCACTTTACATTCATCCTTGGACCAACTGAAAATCTGCATAAAGGCAGGGTGTCGGTAACTCATGCCTGTAATCCTAGCACTCTGGGAGGTCGAGGTGGGAAGATTGCTTGAGCTCAGGAGTTCAAGACCAGCCTGAGCAAGAGTGAGACCCCGTCTCTACTATAAATAGAATGAAATTAGCCAAATAACTAAAAATACAAAAAGTTAGCTGGCCATGGTGGTGCGTGCCTGTAGTCCCAGCTACCTGGGAGGCTGAGGCAGGAGAATTGCTTGAGCCCAGGAGTTTGAGGTTGCTGTGAGCCAGGCTGATGCCATGGCACTCTAGCCCAGGCAAGAAAGTGAGATTCTGTCTCAAAAAAAAAAAAAAGAAAGAAAGAAAAGAAAATTTGCATACGATCCTTAGTGAGTCACCACTGCCTTCAGAATAAGCTTCAAAGGTTTCAGCTCAGCTGGATCCTTCATGATCTACTTCTTCTACACTTTCTTAGCTTTATGCTTCTCAGTCATCCTCACACTTAGTTCTAAACATATTAAAACAACTGCAAATATCCTAATGAAGGACATATTTACCTTCCCCAGGAAACTTTCCCCCTACTTTATATTTGTGGAAAATTCTACATATCCTTTAATATTCAGCTTAAGCATCATTTTTTCTGAAAAATCATGATGATCTCATCTATATTCCTACAGCTTTCTGTATAGGTGTCTATTACAATTATTTTTATACTTTATATATATTATATATGTGTGTGTGTGTCTATCTCTCCACTTGGGCTACTTGAGGGACTATTTATATTCATTTATTTATTCTCTAAACCTAACACATTACATCATACATAATAGATACTTAATAAATATCTGTCAAGCAAATGAATGAATGACCTTAAGGTTGTTTATGTTTTAATAGTTTTGAGTCTAAGAGGACCTCATGACTTTTTGGAATGTCACATGTCCATTGGCAAGAGCCTCCATCCAGAAACTGAGAAAAATTCTGTCCTGGATAGTCCAGCCAGCCAAGATCAACTCCTCTCCAAGTTTATTATCCTTTAAAGAGTAGTTGGAATCTTTATTAAGACAAAATGTCAACTACTACTATGTCCATTGTATGATAGTCAGATTGGTTTAGCCCATTCCTAGTCCACTTTAACATCAGATATAGACCCTAGTTCAGAGTCTCTTCTCTACACAGATGGCCTATACCACCTCCTGGTAACCAAGAACTTCCTACTTCCCCATATGGGCCAGGTACAACACTCTCCTATGTGTGAAAAAATTACTGATCCACTCAGCTTGGCCTATTCCTGTTGCCTACAAGTCCAAACTCTGGTGAGTATGCCAACCAACACTAACTCCCCTTTAGGCTTTCTTCCACAGGGTAAGATTTTGAAATTACTGGATGCTGGGTTTCTCTTGAGCTAATAACATTTAGAGCATGATTAATATATGAAAGAGCAAAGTAAATAATGAAATAATTCATGCAATACATATCTGGTTGAGCCCAATACTTTCAAGGTGAAGAGCAGAAGTAAATATTGACATGGAACTCAGACCTAATTCTTTCAAGAAGTGCAACAGTTCTACATTCCCCAACTACTCCATGGAAAAAGGTTTAGATAAAATTCAACATCCCTTCATGATAAAAAAAAAAACTCTTGAAAAAACTGGGTATAGAAGGAATATACCTCAATATGATAAAAGATATATATATGACAGACCCACAGCTAGTATCATACTAAATAGGGAGACTCTAAAATTCTTTCCTTTAAGATCTGGAACAATACAAGGACGCCCACTTTCACCACTGTTATTCAACATAATACTGGAAGTTCTAGCTAGAGCAGTTAGACAAAAGAAATAAATAAAGGACATCCAGATTGGAAAGGAAGAAGTAAAATTATCCTAATTTGCATTGGATTTGATGTAATATCTTGAGAAACCTAAAGACTCTACCCAAAAACTATTAGAAATAATGAATAAATTCAATGAAGTTGCAGGACACGAAATCAACATACAAAAATAAGTAGCATTGCTATATGTCAACAGTAAACAATTTGACAAAGAAACCAAGAAAGTAATCCAAGTTACAATAGCTACAAATAAAATAAAATGCCTAGGAATAAGCTTAACCAAAGAAGTGAAAGATCTCTACAATGAAAACTATAAAACATTGATGAAAGAAATTGAAGAGGTCACAAAGAAATGGAGAGATAATCCACGCTCATGGATTGGAAGAATCAATATTGTTAAAATGTCCATATTACCCAAAGCAATCTATGGATTCAATGTAATCCCCATCAAAATACCAATGACATTTTTCAGAGTAACAGAAAAAATAATCCTAAAATATATATGGAACCACAAAAGACTCAGAATAGCCAAAGCCATCCTGAGCAAAAATAGCAAAACTGGAGGAATCACATTACCTGACTTCAAATTATACTACAGAGCTATAGTAACCAAAACAGCATGGTACTGGCACAAAAACAGACACGTATACCAATGTAACAGAATACAGAACTCAGAAGTAAATCCATACATCTATAGTAAACTTACCTTCAACAAAGGTGCCAAGAACATATAGTGGGGAAAGGACAGTCTCTTCAATAAACGGTTCTGGGAAAATTAGATATTCATATGCAGAAGATTGAAACTAGACCCTTATCTCTCTCCATAGATAAAAATCAAATAAAGATGAATTAATGACTTAAATATAAAAGACTTGAAACTATAAAACTCTAAAAGAAAACATTCAGGAAATACATCAGGACAATGTGGGCAAGGACTTTTTGAGTAATACCCCCAAAACACAGGCAACCAAAGCAAAATTAGACAAATGGGACCACATCAAGCTAAAAAGCTTCTGCACAGCAAAAGAAACAATCAACAAAGTGAAGAGACATCCCACAGAATGGAAGAAAATAGTTGCAAACTACCCATCTGAGAAGGGATTAATAACTATAATAAAAAAGTAGCTCTAACAACTCAATAGGAAAAAATCACATAATCCTATTAAAAATGGCAAAAGATCTGAATAGATATTTTTCAAAAGAAGACATACAAATGGCCAGCAGGTATATGAAAAAATGCTCAACATCATTAGTCATCAGAGAAATGCAAATCAAAACTACAATGAGATATCTCACCCCAGTTAAAATGGCTTTTATTAAAAAGACAGGCAACAAAGAATACTGTCGAGGATATGGAGAAAGGGGAACACTAGTACTCTGTTGGTAGGAATGTAAATTCGTGCAACTACTATAGAGAACAGTATGGAGGTTCCTCAAAAAACTAAAAATGAAACTACCATATGACCCAGCAAGCCCACTGCTAGGTATATAATATTCAAAAGAAAGGAAATCAGTATATAAAAAGATATCTTCACCCCCATGTTTATTGTAGCACTATTCACAATAGCCAGAATTTGGAATCAACCTAAGTGTTCATCAATGGATGAATGGATAAAGAAATTGTGGTACTCATACACAATGAAATATTACATAGCCATAAAAAAGAATGAAATCTTGCCATTTGCAACAACATTGATGGAACTGGAGAACATTATGTTTAGTGAAATAAGTCAAGCACAGAAATACAAACCTCTCATGTTCTCACTCATATGTAGGAGCTAAATATTAAAACAATTGATCTAATGGAGACAGAGAGTAGAATGATGGTTACCAGAGGTTGGGAAGGGTACCAGGGAGGGGGGAATAAAGTGGGGATGGTTAATAGGTGCAAAACTATAGGAAGAATGAGCAATATTTGACAGTACAACAGAGTAACTATAGTCAACAATAATTTATGGTATACTTTAAAATAACTAAAAGAGTGGAATTGAAATTTTCCTAATGCACAGAAATGATAAATGCTTGAGGTGATTGATACCTCAAATATCTTGATTTGATTAATACACATGTATCAAAATATCACATTTGCCCTATGAATATATAATTATTATATATACATAATAATTAAAAATAAAAAATAATTTTTTTTTTCTGATTTGGTCCATATTTCACCTCCTAGAAATTTATGAAAGTTGCTGCATTTTGACCAGATTATGTTGATTGGAGATGTAGGAACATGGCAAATACACCATAGCATAGCAAGAAATAAGGGATACTGGAATATACAGGCAAAGAAGACTAGGAAATTCTGTAAAGTAAGAGTCTCCCAGAGCTAGATATTGAATCAGTTGTCTGTTTAATCAATTTAAAAAGAAAAAAATTTCTATTTAACATGGTTTATGTATATGCTTTCTACATGTTTTCCAGATACTATATTTTTTTGCCATGAACATTAAAATGATTAACATTTATAATTAAAACAAAATCTCCAAGGTATTCTTTTTTTCTATTTGCAGATGACAAAATGTAAGCTAGGTGCTACTACCTGTTGTCTATTTTCAGGTTTAATATATATGCAAAGAAACCTCCTATTGACATGGAGAAAACCAGTAGGCCTTTATAAAGTTTCAGTCTCACTACCTATGATTTTAGGGCCACTGAGCAAGTTAATTCACCTCTCTGCTTCAATTTACAATTTTTTTGTGGAATGAGAATGGTGATATTACCTATATTTACTCAATAGAGCTGGTGTTGCCAAGGATCAAATAAGATAATGTATGTGAAATCACCTTGGAAAGGACTATACAAATGTAAGGGATTATTGCAGCTGCTTTGATGCCCTTTTGGAGCAAGTTTGTTGGTATAAATTCATTGGATGAAGTTTAATGTGTTATTATTTTGAGATTGGTGTTGGAGTAACTTTTCATACTCATTTAGTTTTCAGATATACCAGACTCTGCATGTTTGATAGGAAAATTATCAGTGAGTAAAGTTTGTGAATGTAGTTGTGATTATGCAGTTGGTTTAAGTTATGGTGAGGTTTTAAAACTGCAGCTACCAAATTTGCGGCCTAACTACCTCTAGTTTTCATGGGAAATTAATGGAAAAATTCTGAATTGTTGGGAGGATGAAATGAAATAAGGTACATAAATTGTCTCACATAATACCTCTCATTTAAAAATTATTTCACATCCATTTTTAATTGCACATACTTGTCTTCAGCACCAAATATGTGTAGCCAGACCCCTATTAGTTTGGATGTTGAGGAAACCAAACACAAATAAGACAATGGTCCAGTGCTTTCAAGCCCACAGTCCAGTGGAGATTTGTTTGTTAGCTTTGTGAAAGCAAAGCCTTTTGGGAATGGGACACAAAATAGGAACTTCTTTCCTGCTTGTATCAAAGACAGATTTCACTAATATTAAGTATAGATATGTATATTTCTTATTCATCTTTGTATAACACAAGTCCCTACTCCAGTAAATGTGTGGCAAACAAATAAACAAATTAAGGATTGGAAAGTGGGAAAGGGTGGGCATGGTAGTGATGATTGGCCTATTCAGATGAGAACACAGCTTATTTATGGGTTATCTTTTCTGATTCCTGTTCCTTGTTTTGAATGACTCTTTTCGAGTTTTCTTTTTTCTTTTTTTTCTACTTAGCTGGTAGCTACGGTTACCAGCAACCACCAGGGGCCCAGACAAAGAACATTAGCAAGGGATCTACCTGCATAGGTCCCTTGCAGTCAGGGGTGAGGTTGTGGGTGTGGCTTCAATGACACAATCACAATGTGAGAGTTCAAGGTTTTTAGTGTTTACAGATCCTTATGTTAGGCAGAGCAGCCAGAAATGGATAGACCTCTGTCCTAGGTCTCCTATAGCAAGTAGTAACTGCATGAATGTAGTTTCATTATTTAAGGGTCATTTGAGGTGGGTGTCCTAATTTTGTGGGGTTACCTTCTATGGTGTTCTTTAAACAATTCTGGCAACAAGGGCAGGTGAGCAGTTTAACAATAAGCTGGGGTTAAAATAGGTCTCTGAAGAGGGACTCCTTATCTGTCTTCGTCAGCCTGGGCCAAGCCTAGGCAGCCATCAACTATTGCTTCTCCTTTGCTCCTAAGACAGAGGTACTCCAAGACTTCCTGCTGCTGTCAGTTCTTTTCTGTCCTAGGACTTACATAGGATCTCGTGTATGAATCTTTCATATGAGTACAGAGCTCCATTCTTATAGGACATATCAGCAGAGGTTTTCAAAGTTAAGATTTCTGGGGCTCTTCTGAGGGGTTTAGAGGTAGATCCAAAATGCAAGCCCTCCTCAGGCATGAAATAAACAAAAGTGGGTCATCTTGAATGAGGTGAGTCAAAGGGGACTCTCTTAGGTTGGCAGCAGCTGGGGAAGACCTCCATCAGATCCAAACAATAATAATCCCTTACATTTCTATGGAATGTATAAGTACTGTATATGTATATTTTTCAAAATATTTTCAAATATATTATATTGGTTGATTTGTATAACACTGTTAGAAGAAAATTATAGCAACAGTTATGTTCACCTTTAAACAAATGTGGAAATGGATACCTAGAGAGAAAAAGCCTCCTTTTCATTCCCTCTTCTTTTTGCTTCACAATAGTTTCTTTCCCATAATAAATTCCATAGTGATTATAAATCAATACATTGTAAGAAAGCTTTGTGTAAGGACCTCTTTTTGACATCTTCCCTAGCTCTCTCAATCTTTTAGTCTTCAACTTGCAATTGCATTTTTTCTCCACTAGAAGCATTAGTAGGATGGTGGTAGATCTTAAAATGCATTTTTTTAGTGACTGCTTTATTGAGATATAATTTACATACCACACAATTTAAGCATTTAAATTATACAATTCAATAGTTTTTTGGTATATTCACAGAGTTGTATAAACATCCCTGAAATCAATATTGGAACATTTTCATCACTTCCAAGAGAAACCCTTTACTCTTAACTGTCACTCCCTAGTATACTTGTCTTCTTATTCATGATACATTCAGTAAAATAGGAAGCACAGGGGACAATATTTTAAAAATATTTTTTATTGGTTTATAATAGTTGTCATATTTTGGGGGCACATGTGATATTTTATACATGTATACAGTGTATAATGATCAAATCAGGCTAATAGGGATATTTATCACCTCATGCATTTATCTTTTCTTTGTGTTGGGAACATTGCAATTCTTCTCTTCTAGCTATTTTGAAATATGCAATAAATTATTAACTCTAATTTCCTTACTGTGCTATTGGACACTAGATCCTATTCTTTCTATTTAACTGTATGTTTGTACCCATTAAACAACTTCTCTTTATCCCCACCTCCCTCCCTATCCTTCCCAGCCTTTGGTAACCACTATTCTACTTTCTACATCCATGAGATCCACTTTTTTAGCTCCCATATATGAGTGAGAATGTGCAATATTTGTCCTTATGTGTTTGGCTTTTTTACATAACATAATGACCTCCAGTTCTATCCATGTTGCTCCAAATGACATAAATTCATTCTTTTTTATGGCTGAATAATATTCCATCATGCATATGTATCATGTTTTCTATATCCATTCATCTGTTGAGGTACACTTAGATTTATTCCATATCTTTGCTACTGTGAATAGTGCTACACTAAACATATGAATGCAGGTAGCCATTTGATATAGTGATTTCTTTTCCTTTGAGTAGATATCCAGTAGTAGGATTGCTGGGTCAAATGGTAGTTCTATTTTTACTTTTTGGAGAAATATCCATACTGTTTTCCATAGGGGCTGTACTAATTTATATCCCCACCAACAGAGTATGAGCATTCCTTTCTTCACATCCTTGCTAGCATAGTTATTTTTTTGTCTCTTGATAAAAGCTATTCTAACTGAGGTGAGATGATATCTTATTGTAGTTTTGATTTGCATTTCCCTGATAATTAGTGATGTTAAGCATTTTTTCATATACCTGTTGGCCATTTGTATGTCTTCTTTTGGGAAATGTCTATTCAGATCTTTTGCCCATTTTACAATGGGATTATTTGTTATTTTGCTATTGACTTGTTTGAGTTCCTTATACATTCTAGTTATTGATCCCTTGTTATATGGATAGTTTGCAAATATTTCCCCCATTCTGTAGGTTGCATGAGACAATATTTTAATGGTCAGTCATTCATTCACACAAGCCTTGCCTTCCCTGACCACTTTAATAGCCCTCCTTCCCCTGAACACCCAGAGCACATTCTCTGTACATTTCTTAGGAATATCACACTTTCTAACTTATATTTTAGTTCTTTCTTTCCATTCTATCTCCTCAAATCAAATGTGAGTGACTTTGGGAGAGGAACTCTGTTATACATCATTGTATTATTCATTGTACCTAATATTGGGCATAGCATTTTATGCTCTTTATTGTCTGTTACCTGAACAGACTTAGCTTATTACTAAAATCTCAAAGAGCCAAATAAGTAGAAAATAAGGTTTATGGTGAATTTTCTATTCATTTTTAATGCCTATGTTCCCATTCTTCCCATCAGCCCAAGTAAGCTCTCATTTCCCTCATAAACTCTTTCACGACCACTGCATTTTTCCTGAATGTGGACTGAATTTGCTGCTTGGACTATTTCTTTGTCCTTTTACATATTCTGCCTGGAGCAGTGCATTATCTTTCCATGAGAATGATCAAAAGCTACTCATAAGTAGAACCAAATTCTCTCAAGAAATAGCTGGGAGATAGTCATAGTCTGATAAATACCTGCTTTTCCTACTTCATGGGGCTGTTATAAAAAGCAACTAAGAACTTACGTGAAAGACTTTGGAAACCCTAAACTGGAAAGAAATTGAATATTTTTTTATTGTTATCATTATTATTTCAAAAACCTTTCCATTTTTTCTAAGTTAAAAAGATACTAAAAGTTTAGCTTATGTTTCTTATTACAGCAAACCCTTCCATTGACAGAGGGTATGAGAGTAAATGGCACAATCTCAACCACACTTCTCTTTCTCACTAACCCTGGCCACTTATTGGCACTCTCAACCTTCCTATGAAGATTAACTTTTTGTTTCCTTTTTTGTCTTTTTTCATCTCAGACCCACAGATGCAAATGATTCATTGCTGCTCTCTCCCTTACTTCCTTAACAGGAAAGCTTGTGACCACACCAAGATCTTCATGTTGTTTTCTAATCTGATACTGAGAATGCTGCAAAATGTATTTGTGTGTGTAAATATGCACTTAGGCTGTTGCTGTTTTTTCTTTACAGCATTCTAGTTTTATATCTAAGGTATTAAATTTTCCAAAAATTCTGTTTTGCCAAAATCATTTTTTGGAATGGCAATTCTAGGCTTTGCAAAGCCATAGTTTATGCACACTGCACTCAGCAACTTTTATGGATTGAATTGTGTCCCCCCTCAAAAAAAAAAAGATATCTTGAAATTTTAATGCTCGGTACCTCAGAATGTGACTTTATTTGGGAATGGGGTCATTGTGGATATAAACAGTTAGGATGATTACATGCCACAGTAGGTGGGCCCTTAATCCAATATGATTGGTATCTTTAAAGAAGAGGGACATTTGGGCAGAGAGAATGGCCATGTGAAGACAGAGAAAGAGCTTGGAGTAATGTAGTTACAAGCACCCGAGTGGCTGAGGCTACCAGAAACTAGAAGAGCAAGGAAGGATTCTCCCCTAGAGCTTTTGCGGGGACCATGGCGATTTTAAAATCTTGATTTTGAACTCTAGTCTCTAGAATTGTGAGAAAATAATTTCTGTTGTTTTAAGTGACCTAGTTTGTGGTACTTTGTTATGGCAGCTCTGGGAAACTAATATGGCAGTCAAGAGAATTTTTTGAAGTTATTAATTAACTCTTTCCTTTCTTCCAGTTCCTTTTCCTTATAACCTTCTGTAGATTCTGGAATGGAAAAGCACATTCAGATCCACTTAAACCAAACAAATACTTTGGCTTATAAACTTTCGCTGCCCATGCACCTTGCCAGCCCCTTACTTTCATTCTTCTCACTGCTGCCCTACAAAAATCCTATAAACATCCATGTCTTTGCTGGTTCTGTTTCCAGTGTTCTTCTTCCTTTACCTACCTAAATCCTACTTATCTTTGAGGGATTAGTTGGGGTACTCTCACTACTTTAGTGAGGCTGTTCTTGATTCCTCCCATTGGAATTGATACCTTTTCTGCTCCACAATAGCAATCAGTTTGTAGCACTATTATGCCACTTATTTAATTTTGCCTTGCATTATAATTGTTTCTATTCTTGTCCCCATGCATTGCATCTCACATCTTTGTATTTGATTGGAAGCTTTTTAACAGGAAGTATTGGCTCTAATTTTTCTCTTTTGTCTCTAATATGAAATTGTTTGGGTTTATTCACATGAGGTCCTACACTGGTATTGATTAAATTTTTTGATCTCTCTCTCTCTCTTTCTCTCCATTGTTTATGAAATAAAGAAATAATTTTGGTTTAACATATTTCCAAATTTTACAAAACCAAACATAAATATTTGTTTATTTTTAACTTACCTTTTAAATATACTTATCATTACACAATACCAACCACTAGTGGAAGAGGAGGAGGACGTCATAGAAATCTGACCAAGGTTCTTCCGCCTGTTTACAAATGGACACACATAGTGCTGTAAGAAAAGATTTTCTCTAAGACTGTTTATTTGCTCCTGGGCTAGAGCTACTATGCAGCTGGGACTGGATGATGATGTTGGTGAGATATCACCTCTCACAGACATTTTATGGATTAAGTTTCCTACTTTCCTCAAATATCAACTCTGAAGAGAAGGATTGTGTTTTCACTGAGCTGTGAATATGAAAATCATGTATCTAAGATCTTATGGCTATAACCTAGTGAGTATGGTTCCTTTTTTAAAAATTTAATTTCACAATCATTGGGCTGATTACTAGATAAAGGCTCCACAGGAAGTCAAAACAAGAAACTGTTCCGAGTAGGTGGTTTGGTTATGGTGCCTCAGTACTGCTTTTTGAAATTAAGATTTCATCCCATGTAAAAATCAAGGCTTTTGTTTTTTCACACCTTCTGAAGTGTTATTCCCATAGTAGCTCTAGGCAATTTGGCTTAGGATGTCAACTTCAAGGGAGCTTGGATATGACTGTGGATTGAAATTGGAAATTGCTTTGTACAACTGTATTTGGCATGGGCACTGTTGTCAGTGTGGTAGCTGGATAGGTCAGGGTGGTCTGCTTTAAAATAATTCCTCCATCATGCCTGAAATTTCATCATTTGGGATCTAGGTCCTGTGTTAAGAGTACCTTCCTTTGTCTTCTTTTAAAAGGAAAATTGCCCTAAGAGCATTAAACTCCTAGCAGCCCAATTTGAACAAATATAATGCCCTTGGTTATTAGAAAATTGCCATCTTTGCAGGTTGTTCTATGTTACCCTACTTGAAGACAATAATAGAGACTTTCCCTGTGCTTGGTTGACTAGAGAAGCAATCCCCATCAACCCCTGGTAGCATCTTTGTCCTCTTTTCCTGGAGTTTTCATCAGTCTTTCCTAATCCTCCAAATTTCTTTTTTTTTTTTTAATCATTGCCAGAGATTTATTATTTTTTTCTTTTACCTTTTGGAATTGGATTTTTTCTTTTTTATTTAAAAATATTAAGGGGCTATAGATTTTTTTTTGTTAAATGGCTGAGTCAGGATGATAAATGTGCCCATCACCCAAATAGTGTTCATTATACCTGTTAGGTGGGTTTTTGCCCTTCCCCTCCTCTCCATTCACCCCTGCCTGGTTTCCAATGACTTTTACTTTCCTCTGTGTACTTGTGTGTCCATTGGTTAGTTCCAGTTTATCAGGGAATACATGTGGTGTTTGTTTATCCATTCTTGAGATACTTCACTTAGGATAATGGTCTCCAGTTCCTTTCAAATTGCTGCAAAAGGCATTAATTTATCCTTTTTATGGCTCAGTACTATGCCGTGGTATACATATCACATTTTGTTAATCCACTCATGAACTTGTTTCTTTCTTAACTCCAAGCTCTCCACTACTCAGCAACTATCAGTCTTCCTTGGAGAACTACATTGAGTTCCAGTGGATAGGTAATAATATTATATATGGTTGGCCTGGCCTTGCTCTGAAAACAAAATACCAGAGCCCAACCAAAGCCAATTTGTAAAATTAAAGACGTTTTTGGCACTTTCCTGGCCTCCTTCTCAATGACTGTCCCTCAATCTCCTGGTACCACTTCTGTGCCTCACCTAGGACTATGTCCCTGCCATCTGTGTACCTGGCATCTGCTGCTATTTGTCCACAATACTATGTGCCAAGTACTGTGCTAAACACTTTACATGTTTTCCATTTACTCTCACAATGAATCTGTAAGGTCTTACCTCCACTCTACAGATGAGGAAACTTAGGCTGAAAGAGTTTCATTAACTTGCCTGAAGTTGTTTAGTAAGTGGCAGACTGGGTTCCCAATATAGATACTTTGACTTCCCATCAGAGCTTTTGCCTCCCTCTTCTAATTTATCCCCTCCCAAATTACCTGCCCTGCATTGTTCCATTCATTCATGGCTTAGATTCTTTTAGACAAGGACAGCAATGCTTATCATCTTTTCCTGTATCCAAGAAATAGCTCCATCCACACAGCATTTATCTTTATGTCTGCTTCAGCTCAATCCTCAAAACAGCTTGGCATCATTCTGCATTTCTGTCTAGTCTTAACTATATCCTGTGCACTCACTTAGCACGCTTTGATTTAACACCCATCCCAAATCTGTATGTTTCCCAGTTCTTCAGTTCACATCAAGCCTCTAACCAAAGGAGAAAACATGCAAGATTTCAGAAAGAGGGGTGAGGTAATGGACATTTGCAAAGTGATTATTACATGCTGAGGCTTTGACAAATGTGACAAATCACCTTTAAAAGTGTAATTTCATTTGATTCTCCCAACCCTTGAGTTAGGCCTTATTATCGTTATCAATATTTGAGGCTCAGGAAATGGGAAAAGTGCAGAGACATTAGGTAATTTTCTGAAATAAATTTTCCAAGGCTACAAGCTAAAGTTGAAACCAGGACTCAAACTCTGCTCTGTCTGGCTCCAAAACCTGGGTTCTTTCTTCCAAAGTGTTGATACGACATTATCTTTTTATATACTCAAATTTGAATAATTGAGATGCTTTGGTAAGAAAAAGTTTTTGTAACTAAGGGTGCAAGCAGAAAACCTTCACTTAAAAAGCCTTCATTTATTCCTTAAGCAGAGTCCTGTGGTTTGAACATTCTAATAAATAAAGGTCTCTCGAGCATTGAAGAGCAATCCTCATGTAGTCTGATGAAGATGAAAGAGGGCCAGCCAGTGTTTGCATAAGTGTGGAGTTGACAATGTATCTTAGAAAGTCTCTAATTCATTTATTTTTACTAAATTAATGAAGTTAGCTTGCTGTACTAACAAAATAATAATAATAACTACCATTTATGGTGCACTTACTATGTGCCAGGCATTGTGGTAACCAAAGCACCTAATTTTTTGGTGTTATTATAATTCATATTGTCAGTATGCAGAAAGTGAGGGTCAGAGAAATTAAGTAACTTGATTAAGGCTCACATAGCAGAGCTTGGACTAAAACCCTGCTGTGTCTGATACCAAGCCTATGCTCTTGTCCTCAGTACAATATTTCTTTTTATTCTCTAAAGGAAAACATAGAGGCGCTTAGAGTTATATAAATTTGGGAAAGAACTGGTTAATTGAGATATGCTTTTTATTTTGCATCAATGAAGCTCAGGCCCTGTAGGACTGGCACAACACTTAAGAGTCAAAGAATAAAAATCACTTATGGGAAGGAATGACATGAATATGGAGGCTTAGAATATCTGAAAGAAATTAATATTATGTATTCTTGTGGATAAAAGGTAGAGAAGACATTTCAACGCTTGCCTTCCAGTATACGAAAATTTATTTGCCAGTGTGTTTTGTAATTAGAGGCCACGTCTAGATTCAACCTGCCTTACTTACAGTTAACTCTCTCTGTTCATATCCTGTCTCTCTAATTGAAGTGTAAACTCCTACAAAGCAGGTTCTGGGTCTTGTATTTGTCTAATTCACCCCTTTTCCTCTACCTGCCTTCTGAAGGGCTCTGCACAGAAGAAGTCCACAGAAGGCCCTTTGCAGGCCTTTCTGCAGTCATATCTGCTGTAAGGTTTGATTTTCAACATTTAAGTTCCAGAAACCTGATTTTATTAGTATCTTTGGTGGAGTTAGTATCCTGCTAAATGAATTTTTGTACATTGAACTTCCTTACTACTAAATTGCAACTCCGAATAATAATGTATGAATTTTCTCAGGAAAGCTGTGTAGGGCCAATTACACTTAGGTTCCCCTTTCTCCCCAAGATTTGCCTCTTTTTCCTCTGCACAAACTTTTCAAGAACTGTATATATTTTTTTTATTTCAAAGTATTATGGGGGTACAAATGTTTTGGTTACATGGATTGCTTCTGTGCCATAAGAGTGTTCATTGTATCTGTCATTTAGGTTTTTGCCCACCTTCACCTCCCCATTCCCACCTGTTTGATTTCCACTGAGTTTTACTTCTCTCTGTGCTCATGTGTGCTCATCACTTAGTTCCAATTTAATAATGAGTACATGTGGTGTTTGTTTTTCCATTATTTAGATACTTCACTTAGGATAACAGTCTCCAGGTCCATACAAATTGTTGCAAAAGGCATTAATTCGTCCTTCTTTGCGGCTGAGTAGTATTCCATGGTGTACATATACCACATTTTGTTAATCCATTAATGAATTGATGAGCTTTTGGGTTGATTCCACATCTTTGCAATTATGAATTGTATTACAATAGACATTCACATGCAGGTGTCTTTTTGATAAAATGACTTCTTTTTCTTTGGGTTAATACCCAGTAGTGGGATTGCTGGATCAAATAGTAGGTCTATTTTTAGTTCTTTGAGGAATCTCCATACTGTTTTCCATGGAGGTTATACTAATTTGCAGTCCCATCAACAGTGTAGAAGCATAACCTCCTCTTTATCCATGCCAGCATCTATTGGTTTTGGACTTTTTAGTAAAACACATTCTGACCGAGGTAAGGTGATATCTCATTGAGGTTTTAATTTGCATTTCCCTGCATATTAGTGAAATTGAGCATATTTTCATATGTTTATTGGCCATTTGTCTATCTTCTTTTGAAAATCTTCTGTTATATCTTTTTCCCATTTGTGGATGGGGCTGTTTGATTTTTTCCTGCTGATTTGCTTGAGTTTTTTATAGATTCTGGTTGTTAGTCCTTTATCAGATGTATAGTTTGTGAATATTTTCTCCCATTCTGTAGGTTTTCTATTTGCTCTGTTGATTATTTCCCTGGCTGTGCATAAAATTTAATTTTTTTTATTTCAGCATATTATGGGGGTATAGATGTTTAGGTTACATATATTGCCTTTGCCCCACCAGAATCAGAGCTTCAAGCATGTCCATCCCCCAGATGGTGAGCACCACAGCCATTAGGTGTGCATATACTCATCACCTCCTTTCCACTCCCATCTGCCTGACACCTGATGAATGTTATTACTATATATGCACTTAAGTGTTGATCAGTTAATACCAATTGGATGGTGAATACATGTGGTCCTTGTTTTTACATTCTTGGGATACTTCACTTAGTAGAATGGGTTACAGCTCTATCTAGGATAATACAAGAGGTGCTATATCACCATTGCTTTTTGTGGCTGAGTAGAACTCCGTGATATACATATGCCACACTTTATTAATCCACTCATGTATTGATGGGCGCTTGGGTTGTTTTCACGTCTTTGCAATTGTGAATTGTGCTGCTATAAACATTCTAGTGCAGATGTCTTTTTTATAGAATGTCTTTTGTTCTTTTGGATAGATGCCCAGTAATGGGATTGCTGGATCAAATGGTAGTTCTACTTGTATCTCTTTGAGATACCTCCATATTACTTTCCGCAGAGGTTGTACAAGTTTGCAGTCCTACCGGCATTATATGAGTGTGCCTATCTCTCTTCAGCCATACAAATATTTATTGTTTTGGGACTTTTTGATAAAGGCCATTCTCACAGGTGATAAGTGATTTCATGAACACTTTGACTCACTATCACATTCAGGCAATGGGTTTTACTTCATCTCACTATATCAGATATGAAAAGACAGTGTGTGTGTATGTTGGGGGAGTTATATTATACAGAAACTAAACCTTGGTAACTGATTACGTTGTCAGACACCTTTTTAAGTTGCTAAGGGAGATGATAGAGGAAATTCCTGGTAAATCTAGACCTCCATCTGTCATCAATGGAAATGATGTGAGTAGCATCCCACCTTGGGAATATGAGGGCTCTTTTAATTTGATGATTATTGTTATCTTTTCCTTATTCACAAATGTGGCCTTCTTGGGCAGTTTTCAGATCAATGATCTCTAGGATACCTTGCATAATTTCTACTTTTCCAGGTAATAAAGAGATAACGGTGACATACTTCCATCAGTGAATACCCTGTCTAGTGCTCTAACATTATTGTAGTGTTCCCTGCTTTCTTGGGAGAAGGGAGATGTTATTTGACCACAAAGTGATCCTAATCTTCCAAGTCCTTTAGGGCCTATCTCTAGTCACTCCCTCTCCATGAAATCTACTTGAACCACACAAGCTTCCAGGACTACCCTCTGATCTTCTCCAGACCTAGCCCTCCTCAGAAAATTGACAAAGCCCTACTCCAACAGCTATTTCTAAGTTTTCTTTGTGTATATGTCCTCACTACTCAAGAAGATGGCAGGAGCAATCTAGGTAGGAGAAATGGAATTTCTCATGACTCTACCTATATGAAAATGTAACTTATAAGTATCCCAACTATACTTCCTTCTGAAGGAGCAAAGGAAAATGACTTTGTCTCAGTCTTGAGTATTTTATTATATTCTAATTTTTTGAACTATTAAGAAACAATGTGTACCCTCTCATTGAGGCAGAACATCAGAATGTCCTCCCCTATCCCCAATTCCTTTAATGTCCTGAATAATGAAGAGTTTGCTAAACATGGAAAAAAAGGGTAAAAGGCCCAGGAAGGGGAGGAGGCAGTGATGTTTTTATGGGGATTAAAGCTTTAAATTGAAGGAATGGAACTCTGACATGTGGGATTTTGGACACCAACTAGCTGGTAAAGGAGAGATGTTTTGGGGGTTCTGAACCTTCCAGGCACT
The DNA here is from genome assembly GCA_008086735.1 of Cheirogaleus medius. NCBI lineage: Eukaryota > Metazoa > Chordata > Mammalia > Primates > Cheirogaleidae > Cheirogaleus > Cheirogaleus medius. The sequence goes on from VBSM01000568.1 coordinate 2,771,090, forward strand.
CTTGAAATCGCATATGATTGGTGTGCCCTGCTTTGTAGTTTCTCATGTACATCCTGAAATTTAGTTTGCAAATAATTTCTACAATGAGTAGAATATACTATAGTACAGTGACAAGTATATTGGTCTGGAGTCAGGTTCTTTTACTTCTACTTTTAAATAACTAGATAACTGTATGAGTGTGGGTCAAATTACTTTTATCTAGGTCTTTTCAGTCATCTACAAGAGTGAGGGTATTATTGCCTTTAGCCACTGAACCCAGAAGCTCTTTGTTATTCTTCTCAATGTAACATGCCATAGGGACTTTGATAGAGACTGCAGTAAATCTGTATATTGCTTTGGGTAGTGTGGACATTTTAATAATATTAATTCTTCAATTAATTAGAGCTGGCCCAGGACATGTAGCATATTTGCTATCTGTGGACCAGACTATCTTTAAGATTCCTTCCAGTAGGAAGTTCTTAAGGAATATGTTATGTGGAATAGATATCTAATTGTGGTTTTAATTTGCATTTCCCTGATGATTAGAGATGTTGAGCATTTTTTCATATGTTTGTTGACCATTGTTAGTCTATCTTCTTTTGAAAAGTTTCTGTTCATATCTTTCACTTACTTTTTAATAGGGTTGTTTGAGGGCAGATATCTTTATGAGGTAGTTTTATTTTTGAGGGATATATGCACAGAAGAGGGATTGCTGAGTCACATGGTAGTTCTATTTTTAATTTCTTTAGGAACTTCCATACTGTTTTCCATGTTACAACAATCTACATTCCTACCAAGAGTATACAAGGGTTCCCTTTTCTCCACACCCTCGCCAACTTATAATCTCTTGGTTTTTTGATAGGAGCCAACCTAATGAGTATAAAGTGATATTTCATAGTGGTTTTTATTTGCATTTCCATGGTGATTAGTGATGTTGACCACCTTTTCATATATCTGTTAGCCATTTTTATGTCTTCTTTGGAGAAATATCTATTTAGGACCATTGCTTACTTTAAAATCAGGTTATTTGTTTTCCTGCTATTGAGTTACATGAGTTTTTAAAAAACAAAATTTGAATATTAATCTCTTATCAGATATATGGTTTACAAATGTTTTTCCCAATCTATAGGCTGCTGTTTCATTTTATTGATTGTTTCTGCTGCTGAGCAAAAAGCTTTTCAGTTTGACGTAGTCCCATTTATTTATTTTTTGCCTTTGTAGCCTGAACTTTTGGTGTGATATCCGAAAAACTTATTGCTAAGGCCAGTGTCAAGGCCTTTTCTCCCTGTTTTGTTATAGGAGTTTTATGGCTTTAGGTTTCACGTTTAGGCCTTTTATCCATTTTGATTTGATTTTTTTGTGTATGATGTAAGAGTCAAATTTTATTCTTTTGCATGTGGAAATCCAGTTTTAACTCCACTATTTATCAAAGAGACTGTTCTTTCTTCATTGCATCCTATTGGTGCCCTTCTCAAAAATTAGTTAACCATGTATGTTTGGACTTACTTCTGGGCTCTCTATTTGTTCCACTGGTCTGTGTGTCTCTTTTTATGCTGGTACCATATTGTTTTGATTATTATAGCTTTGTAATATAATTTTAAGTAAGGGAGTGTGTTGCCTCCAACATTGTTTTCTTTCTCTTAGAATTGCTCAGGCTATTCAGGGTCTTTTGTGGTTCCATACAAATTTTAGGATTTTTTTTCCTGTGAAAAATGCCATAGGGACTTTGATAGGGACTGCAGTAAATCTGTATATTGCTTTGGGTAGTGGACATTTTAACAATATTAATTCTTCCTATCTATGAGTACAGCATATTTTTCCATTTATGCTTTCTTCAATTTCATATGCAGTTGACCCTTAAACACCACAGGTTTGAACTGTGCAGGTCCATTTTATGCAACTTTTAAAAAATAAAAGTTACACCAAGTGTGCCTCCCTTTCCTGCCTCCCCTTCTACCTCCCCTACCTCTTCCACCTCTGCCAACCCTGAGACAGCAAGAGCAACCCCTTTTTGTTTCCTTCTTCAGCCTATTCAATGTGAAGACAATAAGGATGATGGCCTCTATGATGATCCACTTCCACTTAATGAATAGTAAATATTCCTCTCCTTATGATTTTCTTAATAACATTTTCTTTCCTTTAGCTTACTTTATTGTAAGAATATAGTCTATAATACATATAACATGCAAAGTATGTTCAACTGTTTATGTTATTGGTAAGGCTTCTAGGCAACAGTAGGCTATTAGTAGTTAAGTGTTTGATGAGTCAGAAGTTGTATGTGGATTTTTGACTGCACGGGGATTGGCACCCTAACCCCTTGCATAGTTCAAGGTCAACTGTATATTTTTTCAAACCCTGTTTTATTATCACTTAACACTTTATTATAAATATGTTTCTATTTTAGCAGGTGAATTTATTACCTTATTATTTTTTATTTTTTTTGAGACAGTCTCACTCTGTTGCCCGGGCTAGAGTGAGTGCCGTGGCATCAGCCTTGCTCACAGCAACCTCAATCTCCTGGGCTCGAGCAATCCTCCTGCCTCAGCCTCCCGAGTAGCTGGGACTACAGGCATGCTCCACCATGCCCGGCTCATTTTTTCTATATATTTTTAGTTGGCCAATTAATTGCTTTCTATTTATAGTAGAGACGGGGTCTCGCTCTTGCTCAGGCTGGTTTCGAACTCCTGACCTTGAGCGATCTGCCCGCCTCGGCCTCCCAGAGTGCTAGGATTACAGGCGTGAGCCACCGCGCCCGGCCTACCTTATTATTTTTAATGGCTCCATGGTATTCTGCTGTTTGGAATTACCATAATTACTAAGATTTTAAAATTGGTAACAACTTTTTTGCTTTGGGGTAAATTACATTTTCACATGTCCATTATATGCTTTGTAGGGTGGTTTGAATAGTTAATCCTTTCTGTTTGAAAAGGACACATGGTTTAGATTCATTTCTCACTTATAATCTTATATCTCAATCTCATATTATTCATGTTGTCTCCATTAAATAAAAACGTTTATTCTTAATTAAACTTTGTATCTGACAGCATGTTTGACAGCAGCTTTGTCCCAAATAAACTGCTGGGCTGTGTGCTACATGGGACAAATACTTAAACCAAGCATCTCTTTGCTCCTAACTGCTTGCCCTTCTCCAGTTCTCAAAGTCCATGAAAAAGCGGGCAAGAGCCCGAGAAAGCACAACTCAACAAAGTTGGAGATGATTCAGAAAAGATGACCCAAAAGCAGCGTGTAGCTTAATTTTAGTGGTCAAGGCAAGGCAGAGAATGTGTAGTACCTATAAAAGTTGTGAAACATTGCTGAGAGCACTGTGCCTGACGTCAGGAAGGGACCTTCTAGTTCCAACTCAGATACTAACTTGCTATAGTACCCACAAAAAATCACTTCCCCTTTCTGGAACTCAGTTTTATAGTCTGATAAATGAAGGGAGTGGTGATAATAGGTGGTCTCATGAGCTTCCTGATTTCAAAAGTCTAAGAATCTCTGAAGAGAATAATGTCTGTATACTTCAAAGGAATAATTTAGTTAATATGTATGAGCCTATGAAGGGGATAGGCCTAGAGGGTCAGGATTTGATTAAGGAAGGCATAATTTTATTTTTTGTTCATAAACTTATTTCTCATATCTGATAAATAGTAATTATTTAATAATTCTGTGATGTTTTAAACCTTTTTTTGGTGAGAATACTTAAAATCTACTCTTTTAGCAAATACAGAGTATATAGTATGGTATTATTAACTACAGTCCCCATGCTGTACATTAGATCTCTAGAACTTATGCATTTTATATAACTGAAATGTTGTACCCTTTGACCAAACTCTCCTCATTCCTCACCCGCTTTCCTGTAACCACCATTCTACTCTCTGCTAATAAAGGCATAATTTTTAAAAGTTGCAAAAGAGTAGAGGGTGACTCAGTCTTCCAATGAAAGTGGCAAAAATCCTTTTACTTGAGTCATGACAAGAAAATTGTGGCAGGTCTGTAAGCTCTACTTCTCTGTTCTTCTGTTACCCAATTCCACAACTAGTTAGTGCCTACAGCATTTCTGGTAATTTTTTTGTGAGGGACTAACTTTGTATATAGTAAGAGTAGGGGAATAGGGCAGACTCTATTTGGAACTCAGAGAAATATCTAATAAAATATTTCTTGTTAGTTTTTTGGAAAAAAACTGATGAAATTTGGATTACAAGAAAGTGCAGTTGTGGGGTGGGGTTCATGACTAATTAAATAATTGGATTCAAAGAGTTTATTTTAGTGAATCTATGTCTACTGAGACAAACATCTAATGTGGCATGTCAGAGGTATGTGTCCTGGCCCTACCTTAATTCAACATTTTCATTGCTGATTTAAGTAAGGACATAGATAATAATGTGATCAAACACACAGATGGTGTAACACTGGGAAGGACAGTTAATATTTAATGACAGAAACAAGATTCAAAAAGTCATCTTATATTTAATACCAACTTTTATTGTGCTTGAATCATATCCATGGTAGGAGAAGGAGGCAACTGAGGGCAGGAGACAAAAGTTCCTTATCCATTATTATTATTATTCATTAGTATTTTACTTCCAGGCTAGTTAGGTCAGGTAATCTCTTGGTAGCAAAACCATTGTATGCATGCATTTGTGTTTGTGTGTCTGTGTGTGTGCCTGTGTGTGTGACAAACTTGTTTAGATCTGGATTATTTCACCAGATAGGAATTACCCTCATAAATTAGAGAGTTGTGTAGTTAGAGTAAATGTAAGTCATTAGACTTTTCCTTTGGATTTCTTGCAGGGAATTTCCCATTGCTTAATGATTTGGGGGACACATTTGAAGTGCCAGATAATGGCTCTGTCTCTTTTACAACAACAACAAAATTCTGGTCATCAGTGTTTTTATTTCATTAATTCCTCAAGACAAGAGCTTAGCTTATTATGTCCAAGGCACTATGAGCTATGGAAAAGCAAAAGTTCTTCCTTCTAGGACCTTTATGCCTGTGTGTAGTACTGTGTGTGTACTTCCATGCTAGTTGGTGATGTAGGAAAAGAGACAAATGAGAAACACTGAAAATATAGCAGGAAACCTGAAAAAGGAGGGAGGGGTAATATGTGATCTGGGACTGTCAGAGAAGGCCTTCTGAAGAGGTGGGAACTTGATCTTAATTCCAGTCAAACTACTGAAGACCTCTGTTACAGCCTTTCTCTCTGGGGGAATTTAGGGCTTTGTGGAACCTTGTCATCCCTACATAAGATAACACAGGGAAATCAAGAAAGTTAAAGCCATTGCCTGGAGCTATTTGCAGGCCTATCTCCAGGCCTAACTTAAGTGTTAATTTTAGAGCATTTATTTCTTTTTTTCAGTTTGTTTCCTTTCCATAGAAATGGGAGCCCCCTACTGTTCTCTGCCACCAGATGCTCTGTTTTGCTAATCAGGGAATAAAGCTGAGAATACTCCTTGGCTCTGGGAGGAGAAAAGACCAGGTGCCAGAGCTCATGTATTGAAATAGACAGGGGTCTGTTGACCAGTGAATCATTCTCCAATGGCAGATCTTTAAGGACAAACAAATCAACTGTAAGCCAATAGCTGCCCATAGTCCCTTCCCCAGCAGTTTGAGGATATTCCTGGCTAAGTATGAGTTGCTATGCCCCAGGTACTATATTGTCAGGGCAAGGCCCCACTGCCTGCCAAACATTACAACTCAGCAAAAATTAGAACTGAAAAATGTTGATGAGCCATGAAATAAGTAGTATGCAGTTATTGCCTTTTAAGAAACTAACTACTAAATATGTTCTAAGCAAGGAAGTATTTTTAGAAGGACCATGGCTATGGATCCCCAAACCCATGATAACACTCTATTCCAGAACTTCCAATTTTGGGGCTCTCCTCTGCTTGCCATCCTGGGCCTGGCCCCTTCCTCTCAACTCCTTGAAATCTCATACTTAACCCCTTCTTCTGCCCTAGTGTAAATAGTCTTTAGCCAAGAGTCCATAAATGTGGGTACTAGTTTTGGCTTTATTGCTGGTCCTCAGTTTTTCCATCTGAAAAATGAGTGCCTAGCTTATGGTATGCAGTTGTTGTAGTTATTGTTTTTTGAAGAAACTGGATGTAAAGGTTAATGGACTGCACAAGATGGAGATGTTATTACTTAAACTTCATTGTGGAGGCTGGAGATATTTGGAAATTGCTTTTACTTGAATATTCAGTATGAAAAAAGTTTGCCTACAGAGTAAAAGTCCTCAGCCTCAGGCAAAGCCCTACTGTAGTTTCGTGTCTATCTGTTTTTGTGTGTTCTCTCCCTGTCCCTGTCCCTGTCTGTCTCTCTCTTCCTTTCCTTCTCCCTTTATATCTCCCTGGTTTTTCTTCCCTCCTTCCCTCCCTTATACTTCTCTCTCCTCTCTCTGATACACACATATATGGACACACATACAGTAAAAAGAAAGGATAAAAAGAGAAGAAAAAAGTTATACCTCTTGGCATAGACTCTTATGAAAACACACAGAACTTTCAAATTTCATGGTATTATATCCTTCTTAAGACTCTTACTCTACCTTGAAGGTCAATTTTAATTTATTTTAATTATCTGTATATATTTACTTACTTTTACCCTGCCTTCTTTCACAAAGGATTTCAGATAGCCAAACTTTAACTTTTTCAAAACTTTAGGTGTTGTTCAAACCAACGAAGACTGCATTACTCAAATCTACAAAGGGAAAGCAAGAAGTTGCTGAGTTATGCAGCAAAAATAGAAGTATCATCTTTTCCAGATTACACAAAAAGTTATTAACAGTGGTGATTCAGATATTTCCTGTGAAATCTGCTGTGAGCAAATTCATTAGAGACTCATGTAGATTGAACAGCTTACCCATGGTTTACAGCTAAATATATCATGAGGAAGAAGAGATGTAAACAGAATTTTGCCCTCGTACCATTCAGTTACACAAACCACTGGGAGAGAGTTTCTGGTTGGAGTCCACCCTATCATGTAAGTATAACATCTATTTTTTGAAAATGTCTAATTAGAAACATTGAGCATACCTGTAACTAATCCCTTAAAGCATGTGTGCACAGCTAGCTGGAAGAAAAAATGTAACTAAATTGCCAACAGATGGGAACATGACTTTTTGCCTTAAATTGTTGCACCCCAATGTACTTGTTTAGTACCTACCATTGCTTGTTAGCAGATTTGTGTGTGTGTGTGTGTGTTTGTGCATATGATCATGTTCATGTTCTTTCTGACTATATTCTAAAGTTATTGAGGGCGTGGTGCCCTGTCTTTATCCTGCACATTCCTATCTTTTGTGTTGTAATTAATACTGATGAGAGGCTGTATTTTCCTATTCAGAAACTCCAAATTGGATTGCCAATCCTACCATCTCTGGTGTTATAGTTTCCATTTTTGGTTTGGATAGTCTGATTTTAAAAAGAAATATTAACTTGGTCTTTCCATAAAATAATAAATAAGAATTTCCTTTTTTGTATGTAAGAATGCCCACAATTCAGTTTGACAACTGTAAAAAGCATAAACGCACCATCTTTAGCTCAGCTAATCGTATTTCAGGTTGCTTTGTTTTGGGAATTTATTTACATCTCTCTTTTTAAACAGTTCTATTGAGATGTAATTGTTATATAAAAATTTGCCCATGTTTAATGCATAGAATTGATGGATTTGCACATATGCATACACCCTTGAAACCATTACCACAATTACGGTAATAAACATATTTAGGTTATTTTTTTTATAAAAGTTAAAGTTACATATTTTGAGTGCAGTCAGGAGTTGCTGGGTTTCACATCCTTCTGAGGTGATGTGTAAGTTCATATTTGCACGCATTCACTCATGCAGGGGTCTTTTAAGTGGCATTTATGGCCTAGATAAGAGGAGATGGCTATCTACGGAATTCTTAACAGCACTTGTCTGACTCAGTTTCCTGCTCTGACCCAGTTCCCTCTGAGCATTACTAATCAAGGAATCCCCTTTCTGTTGTACAAATGCACAAAATGTCATGACTTGACTAAGACTATCACTATTGATTTTTTGTGCTAAGGAGTTTCTAGTTTTTTGAGACAAAAACAAGAAATCTGGCCTTGTCTTGAAAATGAACGAGGGAAGGAAGGGGGAAAAAGGAATACAGGTATGGTTGACAGAAAGTATCTCAGGCGTGACCTGCTCATGTTTGTCTTTTGTGATTCAATTCCTTTTGAAAAAAGTGAGATGTAAAGAATATTTTTTCTTGGGAATTTATTTACCTTTACATTTTAAACTTTATCTTTACATTTTAAACTTCCTGCCATTCAGTACTTCATACTGTACCCAGTGCCCTCACCTTTATTCCACTTGTAAACTCCTTGAAGGCAGAACCTATATATTTTCATCTGTCTAAACCCAGAACCTAATACATTACCTTGCAAAACACAGGCATTTGTACATATTTATTGATTATACTTCATTGAAATTTTCTTTTTGCTTTTTCAGGACCCTTGGAGTTTATAGTTAAGGGATTCTTTTTCCAAAGTAGCATCTGTGCCATAACAGGGGCCTTTAGTATTTTAACTGAAATTAGATACTGAGAGAATTTTATGTACTATGGTAGATTGATCAGAGAAAGACATTTTAGGAAAGGGGAATCTTTTGAGCCACCCTTTAATCAAACCACATTGGTTGTCACCAGAGCTACCAAAAAGCTTCTGATACACCACCAAATGGATTTCAGGCACTGTGATTGTTAAGAGGCTTGAGGAGTTGCTTGAGTGACAAAGGAAAGTGTAACTTCTGGAGAACCTGAAATCATATTCCTTTTCTGATCCTTGCTTTGCCTAAGGCTGGCCTTGTTATTAGGGCCCCTAAAAGAGGCATCAATGGAACTCGCATTGGTTTTTGATTTGCAAAGATCTCAACCAAGCTTAACCATTCTGAAGGAAACCAAATTCATATATGTCTTGAATTTTCTTTTTATTCTCCCACAGTGAAAGTGACTGACTACCACCTGAAATCTGCTGGGTAACAAGAAGAGAAGGAAAAAGGCGGTGGTTGATCTGCAACACAGAGGACTCATGGAATGCATCCATGTCTATGTGATATAATGTGAGAAGTATCCCCAAAGACTATTATGACTACAAATATCCTTCTCAGACTGGACAGAGTTCTTGAAATTCAGTAGCATTAAACTTATAAGCTATATATTGAGGCATTACTTCTCTAGAAGGCTATTGCTAAGATGAAGGCTTAACTAGGGAAGAGAACCCATGAGCACATTACCATAAATTAGGCAATTAGGCTAGCTGTCAGCCTGCCTATGCTTTTACTAGAGATGTTTGGATGCTATGAATGAGATGCCAGTGGCCAGATTTCACTCATGAGAACATAAGGACATTCATTGCCTGATGAGGGTCATGGGTAGGAGGTGCAATGGTTTTCAAACTAATATAATCAGCACTGACTTAACAAAGATGGAAATGGGATATTATGTAAAATACACTTATCCAACTGTATCATAAATTTGACTCCTCAATTGACCATCTCCTTCACTTGTCTGTAAGTTTCGTGAAGGTGGGCCATGTTTTTGTTATACACCATTCTAGCCTTAGTGTATAGAACAGAGTAAGCCTTTATGAAATATTAGTTAAATGAATGAGTCTCAGTAACTAGATGAAAAATGAAAAGCATATATCATTTAGTGGTAGCAGCTTTTGAAGGAGTTATACTTTGGGCATGGCATAGGGAATGGGGATTTTATGGTGTTTACTAAAAAATGTGGATTCTTGGTTATGGAAAAACTGTTTTGTAGTTGCTAAAATTTTCTTTCTTTATATTTTTCCTTCAGTCTCAGTTCTGATGGTTACTGGAATTATGTAAGTGTATAATGCTTTCCCTGCTTTATAAATTTTCAAAAACTCTTCCTTAAAATATTTCAGGTGGGGTGCTAACTTCTCAGAATGCATGCCAATGATGTACTTGATAGAAATTAGTAAAGAGAGGTACATCAGGAATAGCCCAGAATGAGAGGGCAGAAGAAACAAGAAAAGGTTGGCAGTGGCAGTGTTGAAGTCATTGCTACTATGACTCCAAGTATATTGTGCTTATCACCCTGTACTATAATATACTTATTTGTCCCTCTGCAGGACTTTGAGCCCCTAGTAAGCCAGATAAGGTCTAATTTATCTTCATGTTTCTACTGCTTAGCACAGTTTTTCTGCCTGCTATATAAAAGGTACCTGGTAAGGGTGTGTTGAATGTATGATTGAAGACTCTAAAGACATGCCTTTCTACATTTATTCATTCATTACACTTTACTGAGTACCTATTACATGCCTGACATTAGGATAGTCATCCAGTATAAGAGCCTTTCCTGTATGCAAGGGAGTCATAGTTTAGAGGGGTACAAGTAAATGAATAATTGTAAATCCATGAGTAAATGCAGTAGATAGATATACATGGGGTATTACAGCAGCACAGAGAAGGCATACCTAACCCAGCCTGGAAAAGTTGATGGCAGAATCTGAATTTTTCATGATAAAGAATTTTACTATAAGCACTGTTGTTAAATAATATACTAATCATTTGTTGCTAATCAGTATTTTGTATTAATATGAGAGAGATTCTAGGACATACATGACAAGTAAAAATAACTAAATTTTTTCCTAAAATCTACAGCCTTAACAACTTTACAAAATCACAACCCCCTAAAATTAGCCAATCATAATTGTAATGTCATTACTAATAACAGTCACCTTGGAGGGTAAGCTGGGTTGTAAAGGATGAATAGTAGCCATCCAGGTGAAGGCTAGGATGAAAGGAATTTCAAGGGGAGGGAACAGTGTGAGAGAAAGAGAGAATTGGCATAGTGTGTGTGTATTTATGAGTTCTTGTGTGTTGGAATATGAATTTTGAGCTAGAGGGTGGTAAGAGATGGTTCAGGAGAAGTTGGCAAGGAATATATCATGAAGCTCCATGTGTAAGAACCTAGATTATATCTTTTAGGTCATGGAAACCAATGACGGGGATTTTTAACAGTGGAATTTTCTGATCACATTTGACTATAACAACAACAGCTCATACTTATGAAGATCCTTACTATGCCAGGCATTGCTCCAAGGCCTTTGTTTGTATATTAGCATAATTAATCCTTAAAACATCCTTATGAATTAGGTACTATTATTATCTCTTCTTCATCGGTTAGGAAAGATGAAGTAAATTATCCAGCACACACAGCTAATAAGTGATAGAGTTAGGAAATGAACCATGGCAGTTTGACTCCAGAGTACACATATTTAACCACTTTAACAATTATGGAGCAAGTTTGGATTCCAAGAGATCAGATAGGGAGTTGTTGCAATGATTCAGGTATGAGTTGATGAGGTCCTGAACAAAGGTAGTGGAAGTAAAGGTAGAGAGGACAGAAGAGGAGATAAGGAAAGAGTTTTAAAAGTCTGTATACGGTAAAACTGGCAGAATTTATATTGAATATGAGCTTGGGGAGGGTGGCACAAGATAAGGTAAAATCAGAAATAATGTTTGTGTTTCTTTGGGTTGAAGTATCTTTAAGACATCCAAGTAGAGAGATCTAGCAGGTAGATGGATATTTGGTTCTGAAGTTTAAATGGGAGATCTTGGCCAAAGATACAGAGTTGTATAAAAATGTATATAGATTGTCGGGTGTTGGGCGGGTGGGAGGGGGGAGGAGGGGATGGGTATATACAAACATAATGAGTAAGATGTGCAACGTATGGGGTATGGTCATGCTTGAGGCTCTGCCTCGAGGGGGGAGGGGGGTGTGGGCAATATACATAACCGTAATATTTGTACCCCCATAATATGCTGAAATAAAAATAAATAAATAAATAAAATGTATATAGAAAGAAGTGGACTGATGATGAAATGCTAGGGAGCATCAACATTTTTAGGAGCGAGTGAAGATCAAGAGTCAATGAAGGAGGCAGAGAGGTTAGAGAGGCATAAAAATTATGGTACGGTGGAAGCTAAAGAAATACATTGCAACAACTAGGAAGGCATAATCATGAATGTCAAATGCAGCAAAGAAGTCCATTAATAGAAGGATTGAAAAGATCCTTATATTTGACAGGTGATTGATAGCCTTAGTGAAAGGAGAATGATTGGAACATTGAGGGTGGAAGTTGGACTGCATAAGTTAAAGAGAATAGAAGATGAGAAGGTGGTGACAGTGAAGGTAGATAAGTCTTTCAAGAATTTTGATGGTTTCAAAGAGGAGACAGGTAGAGAGAAAGTAAGGACTATGGAGACATAGAAAGTTTCTTTGAGTATATAGGTTGGAAGAGAGTTGAGCATGCTTATAGGCTGAAAGAGTAGAAAAGAGTAGATGGGGATGTCTGATGAAGTAAGGTCCTAGAGGAGGTTGGAGGGGATGTCACAAAGAGAGAAGTCAAGGGAGAATTTTGTTTGAGTGGAAGGAAACTATTTCCACATTTGAGACTAGGGAAAAGGAGGCAAGGATGGGTGTGGAGGCAGATAATTTGGTAGGCATAATAGAAGTGAATGGGTAAATAAATTAGGGGAATAAGAGGGATTTGACTTTTTAGATTAATTTTACCACTTTATTTAAGGCCCCACACAATACCTGCCTCTTCATTTTCAGTGGATAGCTTTGATGTCTCTTTCACTGGGAAAATGAGTCTAGGGTGGAAGATAGGAGACAGTAGAGAGAGACAAAGATATTTAGTTCCAACTCTCAAAGATTGCAATCAGGGAGAGATCAAAACCAGCGAGGGCAAATGCAAGCTCAGGTAAATGTAGGTATTGGGGAAAGTTTCATTCATTGACATGTAGTTAGCATTTTTAATGACTTTGAAAGATAGGTAGTGTTGTCACATGTAGGAGAGTGATCTAGGCAGGGAGGAATATTGTGAGCAAAGCTTCAAATAATTTTGAATTTATTACCCACATTAAAATTGAGTGATTGCACCTGAAAGTCCAACTTCAGGCTGTTGAAAAATTAAAATGTATGACAATACTATTTGATGACAATGACAGGTTGAATCTGATTACCTCCTGTCAGACAGAGACTCATTTAGTTTGCCTTTCTGGATCCCAAAGGTGTTTGAATTTCTGACTCCTGTGGGTATTTTCACTTAGTCATAAATCTTTGGAACCATGATGTTTTTAAACAGATTTATATATCAGCAACAAACTGCATGTATGTCTCAGAGTTGGAACTATTAGTGTCAAATATCACCAAACCTAGTTAGTAAGTCTTAGCAGCCTGGAATTTTGAGATACTTATCAGAGACATAAGTTGTTTATGTAGATTTCTCTGAAGTAAAGTCACCCTTGCAATACTTCTCTTCAGGTTTTAAACCAACTAGACCTGCAATTTACCTTCTGTTTAACATGTCAAGTCACTATATCAAAATTAACATGCACTATCTCCTCACCAATATTTCCAACTATTTTAATGAGAGAGAGCGAGATAGAGGGAGAGAGAGAGAGGGAGGGAGGAAGAGAAGGAGGGAGAGGGAGAGAAATAAAGAATATGCATTATTTGAGTTGTGCCATCAATGTTTTATGCTTTCCTCATGAGGAAGCTCAATACGTCAGTTATGTTTTGAGTATCTACCTCACACAAGGCTCTATGCTAGTGCCATGGGATTAGACATTGTAGAGGACATAAAAGAGGATTCAGATGAGCAGAGAGGATCTTTCAGGTATGCTACTTTCAAATGTGAAGAATACCAATGTGAATAATTATGTGGGTGCTATAGGAGAAGCAGTTATTAACTTTGACCAGTGCCTTCTGATTAGAGGAAGGGAAAACACATTTCAGGTTTTCTTTAAATCTGTTTCTTTAACAAAAGAAACTTAATTATAAAAATTTCTATCTCTTTTCTAGAGCATAAACCAATAGGAATCTTATTCTTCCTCTACCAAACACCTGCCCCAAGTTCTTTTCTCTGATGTTGATACATACATCTATCTGAACAAGAAAATATCTTCTAATTCTTTACATAAGCTAAATAATCAGAAGAGTAATATCAAACATGAATAAAGATATCAATTTATGTGTAGGAAACATTGAAATAGAAGTCAGGTTTTGCCTTTGCCATCAATTGTCACCAAAAGAAAGATGTAATTTCACATAGCAGCATGACCTACTATGAAATCAGATCTTTCCACAGGAAAGATATTAACATGGTAGCCTGCCAAAACATTGAATTACCTGGACCAAACCATAGTTTTAAGTGACTTTAAGTTGTTTTTTTGCATCAACCCCTTACATAATTTTTCTTCTCTACTACAGGAATCCTGCCCAATGTGGTATTTTTACAAATCGAGACCATATAAAAGATCTTCGAAGATACCTGGCATTCAAATACATTCAGTATCTAATCCTGCCTTCTACAAACATCATCGTCACTCTGCTGGGATTGTTTGCCAGTCTGTATGTCACACTGATATTGACATCACCTTCTGTATCCAGAAAATCCACTGCAGTATTTATTAGTAACATAGCTCAGGCGGATATTTTCATTGGCTGTAGCATCTTTGCTGCCATGATTCAATATGTGATAAAGAGTGAAATATTATCATCTTCTTTTCAATCAACCTTGAGGCAGAATTTACAGATTGCAAATGTACATGTCAGTTCCCTTTTACTCAGCTGTGTCAGCCTTGAGGCCTTTCTGATTACTTTCCTTCCAGGAGAAACACGCCACATAAGGACTGTTAGATGTGCCAGGATGGCTTCTAAGATCATCTGGATTACTGTAATTGTTGAATGTTTCCTTTATCAGCTAGAGTACTTCAAAGACCTTAGCATCTCTTCTATTGGCGTTGACAGGCAAGTTTTTCTCTTGCTAAATTTCTGTTATGGAGCCACGAAACTGCTGAAATCACTTATTTACCCAATTGGACTATTTTTAAGGATCTTCAATGTGTATCTCTTTTATAAAATTTATTTCAGAGTGTTGCCTTGAGACAGCCTGTAATGGTTAATTATATATGTCAACTTGGCTAGGCTATAGTGCCCAGATTTTTAGTCAAACACTAATCTCAGTGTTGCCATGAAGCTATTTTGTAGATGTGGTTAACATTTACGATTACAGTTGACCCTTGGACAATACAAGTTTGAACTACAAGGATCCATTTGTATGTGGATTTTCTTCTGCTTTTGCCACCTCTGAGACAGCAAGACCAACCCCTCCTCTTCCTTCTCTTCTTCAACCTATTCAAGATGACAGGGATGATGATCCATTTCTACTTAATGAATAGTAAATATATTTTCTTTTCCTTATGATTTTCTTAATATTTTCTTTTCTCTGGCTTGTTTTATTACAATAATATAGTATATAATACATATGCCATATAAAATATATGTTAATGGACTATTTATGTTATTGATACGACTTCTGGCCAACAGTGGGTTATTATTAGTTAAATTTTTGGAGAGTCAAGAGTTATACATGGAGTTTTGAGTGTATGGGTTTTGGTGTCCCTAACCCTCATGTTGTTCAAGTGTCAACTGTAGTTGACTTTAAGTAAAAGATATTGCCTTCAATGATGTGGGTAGAACTCATACAATCAGCTGAAGGCCTTAAGAACAAAAATTGAGGTTTACTAGGAGAAAAAGGAATTCTGCCTGAAGATAATAACACAGAAATCCTGCTTGAATTTTCAAGCTGCTGGCCAGTCCTACAGATTTCAGATTCAAGATTATAACATCAGTTCTTGATTGAGATTTTGGCCTGCTGGCTTACTCTACAGATTTTGGACTTTCCAGCCCCCACAATCATGTGAGCCAGTTACTTAAAATTAAAAAATTAAGAAAATATTATATTGTATTTGTTGTATTTCTTTGAAGAACCCTGGCTGATACTGGTATTGATTTTGGTGTAATCATTCAAGAGGAACAGAATCTTAAGGATGAGTTTTATGAATTGGTTCTGGGGTTTCTGGAATTAGTTCTCTAATCTGATTAGGTTTAAGGGCATTAATGACTAATTTCTAGTAGTAAAAAGGGCACTAATAGTCCATGGTGTGATGTGGCAATAGAGACATGCAAGACATCACTATTGGATACTTCCAATAAAAAATTCTTACACGAGGCAAGGTTCAGGGTGAACTGTATTTTGATACCTTAGAACAGGCATCCTCAAACTATGGCCCGCGGGCCACATGCGGGTGTTTTTGCCCATTTGTTTTTTACTTCAAAATCAGATATGTGCAGTATGCATAGGAATTTTTTCATAGTTTTTTTTTAAACTATAGTCCGGCCCTCCAACGGTCTGAAGGACAGTGAACTGGCCCCCTGTTTAAAAAGTTTGAGGACCCCTGCTTTAGAACATATTTGTAAAACCAATGAATATAACAAGATTGGCTGGTTGCTCCTAATTACACTGGACAATGTGAAGAAAGGAAAAGATGAGCTCAAGGCTTCAAATTCCCAGCTCAAGTGCAACATAAATGACTGGAAAGATTCTATGTCTGACCCCTCCTACAACCTCCTACAAAAAAGAGGCACAATGCCTAGTGGGCCTCTTCGGATTTTAGAGAGATAACATATTTCTCATTTGGATGTGATACTCAAAACATTTACTGACTTTTTAGAAAGTGTGAGAGTTTTAAGTGAGGCCCAGAGTAAGAGAAGGCTCTGTAACAGGTCCAGGCTGCTGTGCAAGCTGCCTTGCCACTTGGATCATATGATCCAGCAGATCCAACGATGCTTCAAATGTCAGTGGCCGATAGCCATGGTGTTTGGAGCCTTTGGAAGGCCCCTATAGGTGAATCACAGCACAGACCCTTAGGATTTGGGAGCAAAGCCATATCATCTTTGGCAAATAACTACTCTTCTTTGAGAAACAGCTTTTGACTTGCTATTGGGCCTCAGTGGAGACTGAATGCTTAACCATCAGCTACCAAATTACATGTAACCCTAGCTGCCCATCATAAACTGAGTGTTGTCTGACCCATCAAACCGGAAATTTAGGCATTCATAGCAGCACTCCATCCTCAAATGGATATGGTGTATATGATACTAGGCTATAGCAAGCCTTGAAGGCATAAGTAAGTTACATGAAGAAGTAGCCCAAATGCCCACTCCTGCTACACTGCCTTTTCTCTCCCAGCCTGCATTCATGGCCTTATGGAAAGTTCTCTATGATGAGTTGAAATAAGATAAAACTCGATGCTGGCTTACAGAAGATTCTGCACAATATGTAGGCACCACCTGGAAGTGGATAGCTGCAGCACTACAGCCCCTTTCTGGGATGTCCCTGAAGAGGAGTGATGAAGGGAAATCTCCTAGTGGGCAGAACTTTGAGCAGTGAACCTGGTTGTTCACTTTGTTTGGAATTAGAAATGGCCAGATGTGTGATTATATACCAATTAATGGGCTGTGATCAGTGATTTGGCTGGATGGTCAGGAGCTTGGAAAGGACATGATTAGAAAATTGATGACAAGAAGGTCTGGGGAAGAAGTATTTGGATAGACCTTTCTTAATTGTTGAAAAAACATGAAAATATTTTTGTCTCATGTGAATGCTCACCAAAGGGTGACCTTAGCAAAGAAGGATTTTAATAGTCAGGTGGATAGGATGACCCATTTTGTGGATACCAGTCAATTTCTTTCCCTAGCCACTCCTGTCATTCCCTCATGGGCTTATGAAGAAAATGGCCATAGTGGTGGGGATAAAGGTTATATGAGCTCAGTAACATGGACTCCGACTCACCAAGGCTGACTTGGATACAGCCACTGCTGAGTGCCCAGCTTGTCAGCAGCAGAGACCAACATTGAGTTTCTAATATGGCACTACTCCCTGGAGTGATTTTCCAGCTATCTTGTGGCAGGTTGATTACAGTGGACCACTTCCATTATGGAAGGGTCAGTGCTTTGTTCTCACTGGAATAAACACTTTGGATATGGATTTGATTTCCTTGCATGCAATGCTCCTAGTAAAACTATCATCCATGACTTACAGAATACCTTATCCACACAGCATTGCTTCAGATCAAGGAATCACTTCACAACAAAGGAAGGGCAGTAATCGGCCCACACTCATGGAATTCACTGGTCTTATCATTTCCCCACCCTCCTGAAGTAGATGGCTTTATAAAATTATGGAATGGCCTTTTGAAGGCTCAGTTCTTGTGCCACCTAAGTGGCTCAGCAATGTTACAGGGTTTGGCAATGTTCTCCAGAAGGCTGTTTATGCTGTAAATCAACATCCAATATATGGTGCTGTTTCTCCCATAGCCAAGATTTATAGGCCCAAGAATTAAGGGGTGGATATGAGAGTGCCAACACTCACTATTGCCCTTAGTAATCCACTAGAAAAATTTTTGCTTTTTGTCCCTGTGACCTTATGCTATGCTGGCCTAGAGACAGTTATTCCAAAGGGAGGAATGCTCCCACCAGGAAAGACAACAGTGGTTCTATTGAATTGGAAGTTAAGGCTGCTAGTTTGCTATAACTTTAGGCTCTGTTTGCCTTTGAGTCAACAGGCAAAGCAGTATCTCTGGTGTGAGAATCACTTTTCAGTCATTATGGTGGCAGAGATCAAGATGAACTGTGCCCAGGACATTTCCTAAATATGCATGAGCATATAAGACATGTGAAAAAATAATAGATGATATATAATAAATGGTTTATAACCTAGTAAATGCTTACAAGAGGAAAAGTAAATTTTGCACTGGGTTGGTTAGCAAAGACTAGGCCAAATGTGTGAGACTTTAGTTGTGTTGTGAATATTAAGTTTATTACCAACTCCCCAAACTGAATTCCAGACTAATAGACAAGTACAGTTTGGCCTAGACATGAGTGTGTGGACATTTATTGTTTTTCATATATCTCTCACATGGTTCAGGAGAATTTGGCTTTCCTTAATAACAACTGTAATCACTTTGGTGACTGAAACTTGAGGTGCCCTAAGTATTATAGATACTCTACGCAGGTCTATATGCAGATATATGTTTTTGTCTGGATGTACTCTTTCATCAATTATATATATATTATATAGTGAATCAGAGTAGGATAATTAGTTTTGGGTCAAAGGACATATCTTAATGATTAAGAGGTTGGGACCAAGTTCCATAACAGAAGTATGTCTGTAATTGCCACATTTGGGTCACTAGCTTTGAAATCAAGCACAAAGACTTTTGGGGATTGGAAAGGAGAAAGAAGCATATAAGAGGGTAGAGATATTTGTAGATAGAGTATGTACTATAGGATTTGGCTTTGAGAAGTTCTAGGAAGAGGAATAAGACACGACTTGAACTGGAAGTGGAAGAGGTATAAAACAGGCATGTTGGAGACTGACTCATGTTTAGTGGAATTTTCCCAGTACTTTTATTTCTTTTCTTGCTTGTCTTCCTGTTATGACTCTACAAGACCTATCTTTTCCTGCTCCTCCTTTGGTTCCGTGGAGGATGGGAAGCAACAGAACTGGTCACAGCCCGCAGACTCAGGCAGTTTTCCCCTATGATGTTTTTATTATTTACAGATTGAAAAGAAAAGGAACTGGAAATGTCCCCCCTAGTACCCCCAAAGGAACTCTGCTCAGTCCAGGGAAGTGATTTTTAATGGCCAAAGCAGTATCTAACCAAAAATGGAGATGTCAGTTTACAAGTCTTACTCATCGAATCTGGGAAAGTAAAAATTAAGGATTAGTGGTGATTCTTCCTGTCATTTAGGGCACCAGAAATTTCTTCTTTGCCAGGAATACTGACCCAATGCTTGCCAGTACCAGGGCTACTGCCCAAACAGCAGGAAGACCTTAGACGTAGAGCTTAATTAGGAGCTTAAAAAGAACCAGGAGAAGAGCCAGGAAAAGTGAGTGCTAAATGGTTCTTCCTTTTCAATGTAAGGGAAAGTTGCCAAGAAGAATAATTTGTGAGATGGAGATGCAGAAAAGAAAAATAGATCAGGAAAAGTAGGTGATTTTCTGTACCTAATACTGAGTATTTTGCTAATTCTGGGAAGAGGTAGACTTATGGTGTGACCATTTGGGACAGACTGAAGGTACACAGTTGCCCCAGCCTCTATAGAAAACCAACCCCACATAAACTTATTTTCTAGGAATTGGCCAAAAAAGGCTGATTATGGGTTTAGCTTCATTATAACTACTCAATTATATAAAGTAAACATATATATTTAGTGTGCTTTTTAAAAGAAGGAGAGAACTTAGCAAGATTTTTTAAAATGCCTTATAAAATGCTTTTTAAGAACAAGTTTTGATTCTTAAGGAGCTGAACTTTCTAGGTGATTTACTTATTTGGAACACCCTTCTCCTGAGGACATTGGATATCTAAACGATTACATAATTGGTCCATAAACTTTCCATTCACCATCGATAGGCCTACTTCTATTCTTATTCTTAAGGAAATATGTCCTTACTGCATATTTCCCTGGAATATTTATTTCCCTGTATATTTATTACTCCTTTCTCTTTCAATAGCTCCCCTTGTTAATTTGAGCTTGATTTCACTTGGGAACAGATTTGGTACTAAAGACTTCAGATTTCCATCCACATTAGTTTCTAAATTCAACTTCCCTACTGTCTGGTTCTCAAAACTTGACATTGCAGTTACTTTTGGAGAATATTTTGTTAGAAAAATGAGATAAAGGTGTGAAGCATCATTCTTCTGAACTCTGTTTGAGTTTGTTTTAAAATATATGCATATATAGTGGGATATGGTAATTATACTTGAATAAACAACAGTTTTTCCAGATAAAAAACAGAAATTTGATTATGTACTCAATTCTAGACAGAAGCCCTTATAGTTTAAACCAAGAAGTTCAATCCTGAAAAATGTCAAATTGGAAGATTTCTGTAGGCAAAAATAGGCAGTCTTTACTTTTGCCAACATATGTCTCCGGACACTAAATATAAAACAGAATGTGGTAAAGATTTTCCTATTGGTATTATGTTATACTTGTAGATTGAATTTATGACCAAAAAATTGGCATTGGATTAAGCTTACATTTGACTATCAATATGTTAGAAAAAAAATGCTAGAAACCTTCCTGTTTTTCAAAGTGAAAATAGTATGTATAAATAAGCATAAATATAGTGTGCACATTGACTATAAAAGCTCAAAGTGTACTGAGACATATATGCCTAGTACCAAAAGTTGTATTCAGTATTCAGAAATGTGACCTATAAGAAACTTTCACAATTTCAGAGACACAGTGATGTTTGAAATAAAAACATTCATTCTTTCACTCAACAAACATTTATTACTTACTAAAGTAAGTAAAAGAGTGTGTAAAAGAGTGTAAGAAAGAGAGTGTTCTAGGCTTATGTCATGGAATAAACCAAAAATTTCTTCCATTGCAAAACTCATATTCTAGTGAATGGAATGGAAAATAATGACATGAGTAATATATATATATATATATATATATATATATATATGTAAGGTGGTGATAAGTCCTATGAAACAACAAATAAATAAGGAAAAAAGAGTATGTAATATTGAAAGGAAGTATACATTTAAATTTTAGATAGGGTGTCTTAATTGAGAAGATGAATTTTGATTTGAGTGAATACCTGAAGAAGATAAGGAATCAAGATACGAAGAAAAAAGAATATTTCAGATTAGAAGAGCATTAGAGATAACTTAGGCCTTATTTTACAAATGAAAATTTTAAGGCCCAAATGACTCACTCAGGCTGGATTCCTGATTCTCAGTCCTCTGGTTGAGGCTTTATTTCTTCTGAAAATCATCTTTAAGCATAGGACAGAAGCATCAGGAGTTATTTTTAAAAGGAGTTAGCCTTTTTCTTAGTCTGAAGCTGCACTGAACTGGAAGTTTTTCCTTGGAATTTTTGGTTTGCTTTTAGCAACTGAGTTAAATATGATGCCTCTGTAACTACAAAATGAAGACTGAGTTGCTGCAGAGAAGCACTGGGGGTCTTCATTTATGATAGGCCACAAAGACAAACAATTTGGTGTGTGTTCTCTAGTGCTGTAATAAATAAGAAAACAAATAACAGCAAGAAAAGGCACTGTATCCTCTGTCAGAAAATATTTCTGCAATAGAAGACCATGTTCTTAGATGGAAATTCCAGTTGATTAAGTTGCCTGAGATGGTTTTCAAGATTAGGTCTGAGTCTAAGACACTCTAGTGATTTCTAAGCATTTAAGATGCTCTCTAGTTTAGACAGAAAACCTATATGACTAAGTGAAGTTTTCACTTTTGATGCACTACAATATGTTTAGCATCTTGTAGACCTGGGGTTGGCTATATAGAGTCCATTCATGGGTTATCTTCATGATGATCACCTGTAAGTGGTTACTTTACCTTTCATTTTCTAAGAGTCGTTAACTAGCCATGTGACCCTGGGGTAAATCACTTCTCCTTTGGAAGGTACAGATAATGAAACTTTGGATCTCAGGTTCATCATTGTTACCATAAATGAGATTGGGATATACTTTCTAAGACAATTTGGAACTCTGAAATTACAGGATTCTGATTTTATTTGAGCTAGAGAAATTCTCTTTAAGAATATAAAGGACAATAATGAGTGAGATGTGCAATGTTTGGGGGATGGTCACGCTTGAAGCTCTGCCTCGAGGGGGGAGGGGGGCATGGGCAATATACGTAACTGTAATATTTGTACCCCCATAATATGCTGAAATAAAAAGAAAAGAAAAAAAAGAATATAAAGGACATAGTTTATAGTCCTTGGACATTAAAAAGAGATACTGTACACAGAAGCACTCTTCTGCTACCACTGTTGCTGCCCCAATATAGGCCTTTATGAATTTTTTTCTTCTGAATGACTACAATAGTTTCCCATCCCAGATCAATTTTCCTTAAGAAAAACTTTTCTTATGCCATTCTCTTGTTTAAAATATTTCAATGAATGGCTCCCCATTGTCAGCAGGGCAAAATTAATAACATCTTAGAACTCAAGGCTGTCTTCAATTACCTTTCCTGCCTTATCTTTTACCATATCTCTCAAGTCTCTAGATGCACCAGAATACTTGCCTTTGTTTAAATTTACCATGTACTTCTGTCACTTTGCTGTACCTTCTGCCTGCTCAATCCTTCAGGATCTGCTCAAACCTGAGCTAGTCCTGGGGGCCTTCCCAAATCTCCTCTAGGCCAAACACAGAATCCATCTTTTTGTTCCCTTGTTGGTCATCACATTGAATCTCTTTCTGCCAGAATTTCTCACCATCTTCCTTGACCTAGTTATTCATTTCCATGCCTCTCTCCCTGGCTAGAGCCCAGAGTCTGTGTCTTTTTCATCTGGAATACCTCTCCCTGCACCCAGCTTGTAGCTCATGTTTTGTATATAGTATTTCTCTGATAACAAATTTTTGAATTGAATTAAATTATTTCTTAAAAAGATTGGCAAATAGAGCACTTCCAGTGAATAAGAAAGCTTCATTGAACTGGTGGTGTTAGGGATCATTGCATTTTCCCCTTTAAGTACAAAAACATTGGAACATTGCCCCATTTTAGGTGGGACTTTGTCTAAGATCTATCATATTTGCTTTGAAGCCACAATAAACAGGTAAATGGATTTTTAAAAAATCACAAAATAAATTTAATCCATTTTTGTTATTTGATGCAGGGTACTTGATAGTTACATAAGTTGTACAGTGCTGTTATGCTGTGAACTCCTCGCTTTGTGGTTTGCCTAACTGTGCCTCAAGGTTAAATTTCTCCTTAATTTGAATTCCCCACTTGATGATACATCTGTGTCTTTTTCCTAATTGTCAGTTGCTGATTCTCATTGATTTTATCCATGATCAAATCTGTATTCTTCTGTAATTTAGGGCCAAACTGAGAGCAGCTAGAAGAAACCAGATAATGAGGAAACTTGATTTAACTAGGAACATTATATTTTTCATACAATGTTAAGTCAATAGTTTTTGAGCAAAATTGGCAGACTTGACAATATTTCTATCTCTGGATAGTCAGAGGTTTTCCCCTTAATTCTAGTTTTGTGCCTGCCTTCTAGATGGGTGAGGTTGTTAGAAGCCTGACTCCCACTCCCAGATAAGCATCACTCTGCATATTTCATGTGTAATTCTGTACTACCCAGGTATTTACTATCAATGACGAATATTGTAGAGGTTTAGGTTTTCTGAATTTAACAAATGCAATATTTGTCATCTACCCTGAGCATGTCTGATTAAAATAAAAAGATAGATGTTCATTACACTTTCCAAAGTAGCTTTAGGATATATTTCTAAGTTGTATTTCTTATCTTCTACTTTGACATTTCTAACTATCTTTCAGGCTGCTTTTGGCTAGATGATTGTCTCTTACTATAATCTAGTGTTCACTAAAAGTCATTATTTGCAATGATAGGACACATCTTTCTGTAGCTTGGAGACCCCATTGTAAATGACATATTAGGACACAGGCAGTTGCAGTGACATGAAGGAGATCTTTCTTGGACACATTCAAAACATCAAACATAATTCATCAAGGTCTTTACAAAGAAAACAACACTCTTTTTACATGAAAATATAAATCTCCTTTGGTAAAATTCATCTCTATCTGTAATTCTTAAAGAACAGTTTTGAAATATTTTTTTCTTTGGTAAATTTTTAAATTATATTCAGTGATTTTAATCTGTCCTGTATGATCAGTTCAGTATTTGATAATCAGAAGACAATTTTCACTCCACAAAGCAAGGAACTTAAGAGACTTTAAAAAGCAAGAAGGAATCTTTAGATCATCTAATATAGCCTCCTATCCTCAGCAGGTTTTATTCTAATTATATAAATTAGGCTAGCAAGGCTCACAGGTCATCTGTCCATGATGACTGGGACTAGTTAAATTTATTTAGAGATCAATGTTTCTCATGAAACTATGTTTTTCTCTTTAATTTGTGATCATTATCTAACATTCAGTTTTCTGTCAACACACACAAACTCTGTTCATCTGCTGGGCTACTCTCAGACTGCTTGTTAACCATCATTTTTAGATTTACTCCTAGGTATGTCTCTTACTGTTTGGCATTGAGTAAGCCCAGCTCCATAGTGGTCTCAGTTCATGGCTTCTATCATTTGGCTTGAAAAATTTGGTGACTAGGAGGATGGTTGACCATTTTCCAGAGTACATTTTGTCCTGGAGATGCTTTAATCCTCTGTCTCACCTCCTCAGTTCCATTATTTTACCTGTTAAACTTTCAATCTGTTCATGGACCTGCTCTCTTCTTGAAGACAATGGATTAATCAAATTAATTTGAAATGTATCTACTGTACAAAAACTTCAAAAGGAAACCTTAGGGTAATCTTATTTATTTTTTTTAAAAAAACTAGTTTTCTAGAAACTCTAGGACATATATATAGCAAAATTTACTCTGTGTGGTATATAAAAATGCATAATTACTCTTTCCCCCCAAATTCTCATGTGCTGTCTCTTTGAAGTCAGCCCTACTTCCCACCCTAGTCCCTGGAAATCCCTAGTTTTCTATTGCTATACTTTTGCCTTCTCCAGAATGTCATATAAATGGAATAATACAATATGTAGCTCTTTGGGTTTGGCTTATTTCACTTAGCAAAATGCATTTATAATTTATCTATGTCATTGCATGAATAAGCTGTTCCTTTTTATTGCTGAATAGTATTCCATTGTATGAATATACTACCATTCGCTTATCAATTCGCTGGTCTTTTAACATGGGTTGTTCTCACTTTTTAGGCATTTTGAATAAAGCTGCTATGAACATTCATGTACAAGTGTTTGTGTGAATATATGTTTTCATTTCTGTTGGGTATATGCCTAGGAGTGGAATTGCTAAGCCATAGCAATAGTGTATATTTAACTTTATATGAAACTACCAAACTGTTTTCCAAAGTGGCTACACTATTTTGCATTCCTTTAGGACAATCTTTGACTCAATTCTAATCCATTCTTTTCTGGGTTTATGTTCTCCTTCCTTCTCAGGCTTCTTTCCCTCTTGTTCACTCTTCAGTCTTTCCCTCTTTTACCCAAACTGT
Source organism: Cheirogaleus medius (assembly GCA_008086735.1). Classification (NCBI taxonomy): domain Eukaryota; kingdom Metazoa; phylum Chordata; class Mammalia; order Primates; family Cheirogaleidae; genus Cheirogaleus; species Cheirogaleus medius. Next base: position 2,797,004 of record VBSM01000568.1, read on the forward strand.
TCTCTCTGAGATCACCAATGTTAAACCAAAGCCTTTTCTGTTAATTTCTCAATCTGGGAATGCCTTTCTTTCTTGGTTTCTGTGAAAATACTGTATTTTCCTTGAATCATCTTAAATTTCATCTCTTTGGGCAGGCATTGCCTCAATATCCAACAACTCAGTTTTATTTTCAGTCTATCATTTATCACTAGTTGTTATTTTCTTGTTTTTTACTTATTTATTTGCTTATTGTCTGTCCCCCATCACTAGAATGTAAACTCAGCAAGAGCAAAGACTTTTGTCTATCTTGGTCAGTGCTGTATTTCTAGTGCATGAAACAGCACTTGACCTCTAGTAAGCACTCAGTTAGCATTTATTGAATGAATCTTCTCATGTCTCTGAACACACCTTCTTATATCTCATTTCCTGCTTCTATTTCTCTCCCACATCCTTTAAGTAGGGTTATCCCCTAAGGTGTTGGTTCTTTCTCTATATTTATTTTCCCTGGGTGAATGGATCCTGGCTCACAACACTTAATCAGTTGAATCATGGATGACACATAAGTGAACTAAGCATTAGATTTGATTCTCTCTAAGTGGAAAGGACATAGGGCTAGCAGTCAGACCTTCTTGCTTAAGGTAGTTTGTGAGGTATACAAACCCATTTCAAATGAACTTAAACAGTAAAGGTAATGGATTTTAAAGATATAGGGGCGGTAAACATAGACATAGATGTAAAGGAAATTAAATATCAATTTATTTAGGAAGAGATCAGACTTAGATGATTTTCTTATTCCATTACATATAAATGTTAAGGCTTTTCCTGTTCAATTACATATCAACTTTAAAGCACATAAAAGCATAAGAATTCTGTATTTTTCTTTTCTTTTTTAATTGGGGTATGATTGAAATACCAAAAAAAGCTGTACATATTTAATTAATATCTTCCTGAGTTTGCAGATAAGTATATGCCCATGAAACCATCACCATAAACAATGCCATAAATTTAGCCATCACCTATACAATTTTCCTCCATCCTTTCTTTTTTGGTGATAAGAACATTTAACCTAACATCTATCCTCTTGACGTATTTTAAATAAACAATACAATATTGATAACTATATGCACTTTGCTGTAACGTATATCTTAAAGACTTATTTGTCTTGCATAACAGAAACTATGTACACTTTGATTAAAACTTCCCCAATTCTCCCTCCCTTTACCCTGGTAACCACCATTCTATTCTATGCTTCTATGAGCTTGTTTTAGATATCTCATACAAGTAGGATCATGTAGTATTGGTTCTTTTGTGTCTGGCTTATTTCGCTTAGCATTATGTCCTCCAAGTTCATTTATGTTGTAGCAAATGGCAGGATTTTTTTCTTTTTAAAGGCTGAATAATATTCCTGTGTGTGTATGTGTGTGTGTATCACATTTTCTTTATCCATTTATCCATTGAGGATATTTAGGTTGTTTCCACCTCTTGGCTACTGTAAATAATGCTGTAATGAGCATGACAATGCAGATGTCCTTTGGAGATACTGATTTCAATTCTTTAGGATATATACCTAGAAGAGGAATTACTGGATAATATGGTAGTTCTATATTCAGTTTTATGAGAAACCTTCATACTGTTTTCCATAGTGGCTGAACCATTTGACTTTGCCACCAAGAGTGCACAAGGGTTTAAATTTCTCCACATCTTCTTCAACACTCATTTTCTGTTTTTTTTTTCTTTTTGTTTGTTTTGTATTTGATAATGGCTGTTCTAACAGTTAGGAGGTAATATCTTATTTTGGTTTTGATTTGCATCTCCCTGATAATTAGTGATTCTGAAAATATTTTCATATACCTGGTGGCCATTTGTGTGTCTTCTTTGGAGAAATGTCTGTTTAAGCCCTTTGCCAACTTTTTCAATCAAGTTATTTGATTTTTTGATCTTAAGGTGTAGGATTTCTTTATGTATTTTGAATATTAACCTATTTTCAGGCATAGGGTTTACAAATATTTTCTCCCATTCCATAGGTTGTCTTTTTAGTCTGTTGTTTCCTTTGGCATGCAGAAGCTTTTTAATTTGATATAGTTTGGTTGTTTATCCCTCATTTTTTTTTGAGATAGAGTCTCACTCTGTTGCCTGGGCTAGAGTGCTGTGGCATCAACTTAGCTCACAGCAACCTCACACTCCTGGGCTCAAGCGATCCTTCTGCCTCAGCCT
>VBSM01000568.1:2805640-2823683 GCA_008086735.1 Cheirogaleus medius
AGTTTGAAGTCTGGTAAATTGATGCCTCCTATTTTGTTTTTATTACCTAGGATTTATTTTGCTATATGGGGTCTTCTCTGGTTCCATATATAGTGTAAAATTATTTTTTCTATGTCTGTGAAAAATGATGATGGTATTTTAATAGGGATTGCATTGACTCTGTAGATCACTTTGGGTAGTATAGACATTTTAACAATGTTGATTCTGCCGACCCATGAGCATGGTATATTCTTCCACCTGTTTACATCCTGTGCTATTTCCTTCTCCAGTGTTTCATAGTTCTCCCTGTAGAGGTCTTTTACCTCCTTAGTTAAATATATTCCTAGGTACTTTATTTTATTTGTTGCTATTTTGAAAGGAATTGAGTTTTTGATTTGGTTCTTGCTTTTACTGTTGTTGGCATATATGAATGCCTCTGATTTCTGTGTATTGATTTTGTATCCTGAGACTTTACCAAGTTCGTTTATCAATTCAAGTAGTCTCTTGGTTGAATCCTTGGGGTTTTCTAGGTATAATATCATGTCATCAGCAAAGAGTGAGAGTTTGATCTCTTCTGGTCCCATTTGGACACACCTTTATCCATCTTGAATTAATTTTTGTGAATGGTGAGAAATATGGATCCTGTTTCGTTTTTCTGCATGTGGCTATCCAATTTTCCCAGCACCATGTACTGAATAGGGATTAGTAACCCAGTTTATATTGTTGTCAGATTTCTCAAAGATCCATTAGCTGTATGTAGATGGTTTAATATCTGGGTTTTTTGTTCTGTTCTATTTGTCTGTGTCTCTATTTTTGTGCAAGTACCATGCTGTTTGGGTTACTATAGCTTTGTAGTATGGTTTGAAGATTGGTAAGGTGATGCCTCCAAATTTGTTCCTTTTCAATTAAGATTGCTTTGGCTATTCAGGCTCTTGTCTAGTTCCACACAATGCATAGAATTATTTTTTATAGATCTGTGGAATACGATGTTGGTATTTTGATGGGAATTGCATTGAATCTGTAAATCACTGTGGGTAGTATGCACTTTTAACAATGTTGATTCTGCTACTGCATGAGCAGGATTTGTTTTTCTACATGTTTGTATCATCTATGATTTCTTTCCTCAGTGTTTCATAGTTCTTTTTGTAGAGTTTTTTCACCTTCTTAGTTAAGTATATTCCTAGGTATTTTATTTTCTTTGTAGTAAATGTGAATGGTATTGAGTCTTTGATTTGACTCTCAGCTTCACTATTACTGGTGTGTAGGGATGCTACTGATTTGTGTACATTTTTTTTTCAACCTGGGACTTTGCTGAATTTATTTATCAATCTAGGAATCTCTTGGTGGAATCTTGGGGTTATCTAGGTATAAGATCATATCATCTGCAAAGAGTGACAGTTTGACCTCACTTTCCTGATTTGGATACCTTTAATTTATTTCTGTTGCCTGATTGCTCAGCTATGATTTCCAGCACTATGTTGACTAGAAGTGGTGACAGTGGGCATCCTTGTCTTGTTCCAGTTCTTGGTGGGAATGCTTTCAACTTTCCCCATTCAGTATGATGCTGTCCATGGGTTTGTTGTATGTGGCTTTTACAATTTTGAGACATATTCCTTATTTACCTAGTTTGTTGAAAGTTTTTATCATAAAAGCATGCTGAATTTTGTCGAATGCTTTTTCTGCCTCTATTGAGATGACCACAAGATCTTTGTTTTTGCTTCTGTCTATGTGGTGAATCACATTTATTGATTTATGTATGTTGAACCATTCTTGCTTCCCTGAGATGAAGCCCACTTGGTCATGGTGGATTATTTTATTTGATGTGATGTTGAATTAGGTTTGTTATTATTTTATACATGATTTTTGCATCTATATTCGTGAAGGATATTGGTCTGTAGTTTTCTTTTTTTGTTGTGTCCTTTCCTTGCTTTGGTACCAAGGTGACACTGGTTTCATTGAATGTGTAGAGGAGGATTCCCTTCTTCTTGATGTTATGGAATAATTTCTGCACAATGGGTACCAACTCTTATTTGTAGGTCTGGTAAAATTGGGCTGTGAATCCATCTGGTCTGGGAATTTTTTTGTTGGAAAATTTTTTATTGCCGCTTCAATCTTGTTGCTTATTAATAGTCTGTTCAAGAGTTCTATTTCTTCTTGATTGAGTCTTGGCAGGTTGTGTGTTTCTATTAATTAATCCATTTCTTCTATGATTTGTAAGTTTAAATGTATAGAGATTTTGAAAATATTCACAGATGATATTTTGTATTTCTGTGCTTATCAGTTATAATATCTCCTTTTTCATTTCTAATTGAGCTTAATTGAGCCCTTTCTCTTTTATTTGTGGTTAATCAAGCAAGAGGTTTATTAATTTTGTTTATCTTTTTAAAGAACCATCTTTTCTTATCTTTTGTATAATTTTCTTGTTTTCAATTTCATTTAGTTATGTTCTGACCTTAGTTATTTCTTTTATCCTGCTTGGTTTACTCTTCCTTTTCTAGTTCCTTCTGATGTGTCATTAGATTGTTAATTTGTAATTTTTCTGTATTTTTCATGTAGGCATTTAAGGCTACAAGTTTTCCCCTTAGGACTGCTTTTGCTGTATACCATAGCTTTTGATAGCTTGTGTGCTCTTTGTCATTCAGTTTGAGGAATCATTTAGTTCCCACCTTAATTTCATCATTGATCCAATAATCATTTAGCAGTAGGTTGTTTAATTTCTATGACTTTGTGTAGAATTGGATGTTTCTCTTCAAGTTGATTTCTAGCTTTAGTCCACTGTGGTCTGAGGAGACATGGTATGATTTCAATTATTTTGAATTTTTTGAGCCATGTTTTGTGGCCCAAAATATGATTAATCTTGGAGAATGTTCTATGTGCTGAAGAGTAGAATGTATATCCAATAGTTTTTGAGTAAAGTGTTCTGTAAATGTCTGTTAGATTCAACTGTGTAAATCGTTCTGTAAATGTCTGTTAGGTTCAATTGTCCTATAGTCCCCTTTAAGTCTAGTGTTTCTTTATTATTTTCTGTTTGGATGATCTGTCTAGTTCTGTTAGTGGGATGTTGAATTTCCTGACAATTACAATGTTTCAATTTCTTGATTTAGGTCTAGTAGGGTTTGCTTTATCAATCTGGGTGCTCCTATGTCAGGTGCATAGATGTTAGGATTGTTATGTCTTCTTGTTGAATTGCTGTCTTTACCATTATATAGTGAACTTCTTTGTCTTTCTTTACTGTTGTTGATTTATAGTCAATTTTATCTGATACAAGAATGACTACACCTGCTTTCTATTTGTTTCCATTTCCATGGCATATTTTTTCCATCCATTCAACTTGAGGCTGTATGAGTCCTTGTGTGTTCGATGTGTTTCCTGGAAACAGCAGATACTTGACTCATATTTTTTTCTCTTTTCAGTTAGCCTATGTCTCTTGAGTGGGGAATTCAAACCATTCATGTTGATTGATACAATAAGATATTTGGGATGCTCTTCTTTTCCTCCTGTTGGTTATAACTTATTTCTTTGTTTTACTTCTTGTATTATTGCTTTATTTGAGATCTGAGCTTTAGCTTTCAGGTGATTTTACACTCGGGAATGATCATTGTGTTTCTCCATGTATAATGCAGTTCTGAGTATTTGCTTTATGGCAGGTTTAGTGCTGGCAAATTTCTTCAGTGCTTGCTTGTCTTGGAAAGTCTTTATTTCTCCTTCATTCATGAAACTTAGTTTTGCACAATACAAAATTCTAGGCTAGCAATTGTTCTGTTGGAGAAGATTGATGATGGAGTTCCAATCCCCCTGGCTTTTGAGGTCTCAGTTGATAAGTCTGTAGTTAGCCTGATGGGTTTTCCTTTGTAAGTTACTTTGCATTTTCGTCTTACAGCTCACAGGAGTTCTTCCTTTGTGTTGACTTTGGCCAGTCTGATGACTATGTGTCTTGGTGATTGCTTCTTTGTGATGAATCTCCAAGGTGTTCATTGAGCTTCTTGTATGTGGATGTCTAAATTTCTAATAAGATCAGGGAAATTTTCCTCAATTATTTCCTCAAATAGGTTTTCTAGTTTTGGTACATTTTCTTCTTCACCCTCTGGGATGTCTATCATGATTATATTTGGGCATTTTACATAATTCCATATTTCTTGTAGACTTTGTTCATTCTTCTTAATCCTCTGTTCATTATTTTGACAGACTGATTTAATTCAAAAGTTACCTTCAAGCACTGAGATTCTTTCTTCTGCCTAGTCTAGACTATTCTTAAAACTTTCCACTGTGTTTTGTATTTCCTTATATGAAATTTTCATTTCCAGAAGTTCCATCTGTTTTTTATTTAATATGTTGAGCTGTTTAGTGAATTTTTTCTTAATTTTCTGATTTGTTTTTCTGGTATCTTTGAGTTGGTTTTCCATTTTTTCTTGGATTTTGTTAAGCTTCCTTATAATACTTATTTGGAATTATTTGTCTGTCATTTCATTATGTTCATTTTCGTTAGTATTCTTGCTAGAGAGGTGGTGTTCCGTTTTGAAGGACACCTTCTCTTCTGAGTTTTCATACTTCCAGAGTTCTTATGCTGATTCCTTCTCATCTGGTGCAGTTGTTGCTTCTTAGTTTTGGATTTTATTTTGTTTAGATGGGGCTTTTTCCTCTCACTCACTGAGTTGTTTGTAGTATGTTTGGTAAGAACCTTTGGCTTCTTTTGTGGGTGCTTTGATGGTGATCTAGGTTATGGAGTTCCAGAATCAGTTCCAGAATCAGGCCCCCCAGATCCTCTGCAGGCCCTGAAAGGGAAAGGCATGGGTCCCACTTTCTGGGGAAGACTCAGCCTGTAGCACGCTGCTGCTGGGGACCAGTGGTGGCTGATCACCAAATTCTTGGCCCAGACAGCTTTCCTTATTGTTGTGGGTGGGAGAGTGGCAGGGAAGGAAGCATCTGAATGGAAGAAAGCTGGCTCTCTGGCCTCTGGTGACACTCTCCCTAATGGGGAGCCCTGTGTGGAGTGTCCAAGCTCCAGAATCATACAAGTTCTCCCCACTATACCATGTTTGTCACTGTGTCTGGGCTCATGGGGGTGTAAAAGCTTCCAAGAAACTTGGTAGCTCACTGGCCACCAAATGCCTGTGGAATACTGAGAGGGACCCACCCCTCTTACCCTTTCACTGGGTTTGATCCTCATCAATATCTTTTTTTTTCTTTATCTTCTACCTTCTGTGCTTCACAGTTTTCCTCCATGAGATCCCCAGCAGTCACTGACACTTCACTCTATGACCCACACACATTCTGCATCTCCTCTCTCTTTTGTCAGAACTCCTATTTTCCCACTGGGATGGTCTGAGATGCAATGTCTGTAGTTGGCCATCTTGTCCCAAGAATGACTGGATATTGCTTTTTAATTCATTCGGCCATTTTATGTCTTGACAGGAGAGTTTGATCCACTTATATTTAAAGTAATTTTTAATAGGAAAGATTTACTATTGACATTTTGTTAATTGCTTATTGTATGTCTTATAGCTCATTTTCTTTCTTTTCCTTTGTTCTTGTCTTCCTTGATATTTCATTGATTTTTTATAATGACATGATTTCTTTCACATTTCTTTTGTGTAACATCTATGGGCATTTTATTTGGGGTTACCATGGGGCTTACATAAAAAATCATTTAATTATAACTGACCACTTTATGTTGGTTTCAGCTTAACTTCAATTGCACACAAAAAGTACACTTTTACTTTCCCACCCCAATTTATCTTATATATGTCACAAATTATATCTTTTTATAGTGTGTATCCATTAACATAATATCATAGATATAGTTATATTTTACAGTTTTGTCTTCTAATGCCTATGTTATAAATAAAAATAATTTATATGCCACCATTACAGTATTGTAGTATTCTGTATTTGTCTAAATATTTACCTTGGGTTTGGATCACAGTCCCAAAAGATACAATCCCAAACTAATCCCAAATGTTGAAATCCCTAAAGTCAAAATACCTAATGTCTAAGATCCCTAACAATCATAAGACAGTTGCATCATATTAAGTGAAATTATTATTTTGTTATTATCTTTATGGAGAATGGATTTCAATTGAATCCCCAAACCACAATGACAAATTTGGAAGTAGGTGTGATCAAGGCTTCTAAAAGTGAATTTCAAGGTGTTATCAATAAAATATGTTTTTTTTTCTATTTAGCCCAATAACTTTGGCAGAAAATTCTGATGAGTAGGTTGGCTATGTGACATAGCAATGACAAAAACTTTAGTTTAAAAAACAAGCAAATTCATATTAATGGATCAACACCTAAGCGGACATATAGGAATAACATTTATCGGGTGTCGGGCAGGTGGGAGGGGGGAGGAGAGGATGGGTATATACAAACACAGTGAGTGAGATGTGCAACGTTTGGGGGATGGTCACGCTTGAAGCTCTGACTTGAGGGGGGAGGGGGGCATGAGCAATATATGTAACCTTAACATTTGTACCCCCATAATATGCTGAAAGAAAAAAAAAGAAAAAAATGCACTATTTGCGTGTATTGACATTCTTTCCAGTTAATGACACTCTAAAAGCTTTTAATGATTTAAAGCTACATTTGCCTGAAGAAACCATCAAACTTACTGACCAGTTTGAAAATAATTATGTGCATTGTAGGATAAGAAGACACTTAAACAATGGTGTTGCTCTTCAAAAACCAGTATTGTTTCCACCAAATTTGTGTTCTGTATATGAGTGCATGCAAATGGATTTCCACATGCTCAAAACATAGAAGCATGGCACAGAAGATAGGAAAATTTAATAGGGAATGCTCGTGTCAGTGTGTATCAGATCATGGGAGAATTTAAAAAATAGTAACACTATGTAGAAAATGAATGTGAATGCATTCTCTGAGAAGAGCTATTTCCTGAAAGAATTTTTAAAAAGCAGCTATTTATCATCATGCAATACTTTATTTATTTATTTATTTATTTTTATGTCAGCATATTATGGGAGTACAAATGGTTAGGTAATGTACATTGCCCTTGCCCCACCAGAGTTAGAGCTTCAAGCATGTCCACCGCACCCATTTCATGCGTATGTATACCCATCCCTTCCTCCCCCCTCTCATCTGCCAACACCCAATGTATGTTATTATTATATGTGTGCTTAAGTGTTGATCAGTTAAAACCAATTTGATGGTGAGTACATGTGGTGCTTGTTTTTCCATTCTTGGGATACATCGCTTACTAGAATGGGCTCCAGCTCTATCCAGGATAATACAAGAGGTGCTAGATCACCATTGTTTTTTGGGGCTGAATAGAACTCCATGGTATACATATACTACATTTTATTTTATTTTATATTTTTAATTTTTTTTATTTCAGGAAATTATGGGGGTACAAACATTTTGGTTACATGTTATGACTTTGCCATATCTCAACCATGATTTGAGACATGCCCTTTCCCCCTCTATAATTCTCACTGCATCCATTAGTTGTGCATTTACCCACTCCAACTCCCTACCCCCAAAGAATATTACTACTATGTGAGCACCTTACTGTTGATCAGTCAGTGCCAGTTTGATGGCTAGTACATGTGGTGCCTAATTTTCCATTCTTGTGACACCTCACTTCGGAGGATGGACTCAACCTCTACCTAGGAAAATATAAGAGGTGCTAGATCACCATAGTTTTTTATAATTGAGTAGCATTCCATTGTATACATATATCACATTTTATTAATTCATTCATGTATTGATGGGCACTTGAGTTGTTTCCACATCTTTGCAATTGTGAATTGTGCTGCTATAAACATTTGAGTGTAAATGTCTTTTTTATAGAATGTCTTTTGTTCTTTTGGGTAGATGCCCAGTAATGGGATTGCTGGATCAAATGGTAGTACTACTTGTATCTTTTTGAGGTATCCCCACATTGCTTTCCACAGAGGTTGTACTAGTTTGCAGTCCCACCAGCAGTGCATGAGTGTTCCTATCTCTCTGCATCCATGCCAACATTTATTGTTTTGGGACTTTTTTTCAGCATATTATGGTGGTACAAATGTTTAGGTTACGTATGTTGCCTTTCCTACCTTCCCACTCAGAGTCAGAGCTTCAAGCGTGTCCATTCCCCAGATGGTGTGCATCACACTCATTATGTATGTATATACTCATCCCCTCTTCCCCCTTCCATCTGCCTGACACCTGAAAAATGTTATTCCTATATGTCCACTTAGATGTTGATCAGTGAAACCAATTTGCTGGTGAGTACATGTGGTGCTTGTTTTTCCATTCTTGGGCTATTTCACTTAGTAGAATGGTTTCCAGCTCTATCCAGGAAAATACAAGAGGTGCTATATCACCATTGTTTCTTATAGCTGAATAGTACTCCATGGCATATATATACCACATTTTATTAATACACTCATGTATTGATGGGCACTTGGGTTACTTCCACATCTTTCCAATTGTGAATTGTGCTGCTATAAACATTCAAGTGCAGATGTCTTTTTTATAGAATGTCTTTTGTTCTTTTGGTTAGATGCCCAGTAATGAGATTGCTGGGTCAAATGGTGGAACTACTTGTATCTCTTTAAGGTATCTCCATATTGCTTTCCACAGAGGTTGCACTAGTTTGCAGTCCCACCAGCAGTGTAGGAGTGTTCTTATCTCTCTGCATCCACGCCAACATTTATTGTTTGGGGACTTTTTGATAAAGGCCATTCTCACCGGAGATAAGTGATATCTCATTGTGGTTTTGATTTGCATTTCCCTGATGATTAGCAATGTTGAGCATTTTTTCATATGTTTCTTAGCCATTAGTGTATATTCTTTTGAAAAGTCATGGAATACTTTAAAATATAGTTAATAATTATGAAAGTCTACTAGCTTTTATGGACTATCTCCATGTAATTGTCCATAATCTATCCCTGTAACACATTTCTTCACATGTCAAATTTTCCTTTTAGTTTTTCTTTTCTTTTGTTAGATTTATTTCACTATTTTAAATTGTTAGCATTATGTTTTGTAAGTTGCTATGCTATATATTTCATATTCACTTCATTTCCAGTACTGGAGGTATAAGGTATTGTGTAAGTATTTTTAGAGAGTTCCCATTCATTTTATGCATTTACTGCAAATGTGACTCCATAAAACGCATTATCACATTGTTGACTTTTTACATAATCATTGTACATATACAGAAAAACATTGAAACTTCCTCAATAAATTAAGAGATGCCCTTCTATTACATCTGCATTTGTGAAAGATAAAATTCTCAATACCTTGATTTTTTGGAAACTGGTGCAGAGTTGATGTGGGGGTCACCAATCATGGTTTTTGATCAATCTCATCAAAAAACTTAGCTTTCCTGTCACAATATTTCAGATGACTGCAGTTATAAAGTGAGTGCATACAATTACCAAACATAGTGATATGTGTTTATACTTTTTGCCTTTTGACCATATTTCTTTATAAACATCATTCACCTGCTCATAAGTGTTATACCTGTGTGATTGTCATTAGTATATTTGAGTGTTTATGCTTGCAAATATATAGATATTATTATTGCCTATTTTATTATGTAAAGTGGTCTATGAAGTGTTGTGTCATGTTTTTTATATATTTCTCAAATAAATCCCCTTTTAAAAATGTAAATAAATATAGTTTAAAAAATTAAAATTTTTTTCCAGAATCATGTTTTTGGGATTTTAATCTTTTGGGATTGTGATTTTTGGGATTTCAGACTTTAGGATTTGGGTCATCATTTCAATATTTAAAGTGATGACATTCAGAATTATGTCTTTTGAGATTATGACCAGCTTCCATTTATTCCTATCAAGCAAGCTTTAACCTTTTGTATGCTTTCTGGTTGCTGCCTAGCTACTTTCATTTCAACTTGAAGGGCTCCTTTTAGTATTTCTTGTAACACTTGTCTAGTGGTGAATTTCTTTATCTTTTTTCTGTCTAGGAAAGTTTTTATCTCTCCTTAATTTTTAAGGTCAATTTTGCCAGATACAGTGTTCTTGGTTGCCAGATTTCCCCCTCCCCAGTAGTAGGAATTTGACAACCAATTCCTCTGATTGTCAAATGGGGCCACCTTTGTACATGATAAATTGCTTTTCTCTTACTGCTTTGAAAATTCTCCTTTGTCTTTAACTTTTGAAAATTTAATTATAATGTGTCTCAGCATGGACTTCTTTGGGTCCTACCTGGGATCAAATGGGCTTCTTTAATCTGGATATCCATTTCCTTTCTCAGATTTGGGAAATCTTTGGCCTTCTCTGTTTAAATAATCCTTCTTTCTCTCTATCTTCTCCTTTTGAGACTGAATAATGTATAAGTTAATCCCCTTTATGGTGTTCCATAAATCCCTTAGACTTTTTTTAGTACTTCTTTTTTTCTTTTGGCTCTTCTTAACGGATAATTTCAAATGACCTGTCTTCGAGTTCATTGATTATGTCTTTTACTTGATCAAGTCTACTCTTGAACCCTGCTGGTGAATTTTTTAGTTCATTAGTTGCCTTCTTCAGCTCCAAAAAATTTTTTTTGGTTCTCATTGATATTTTCTTTCACCTGTTGAAATTGTCATTTTGATTCAATTATTGTTTTCCTGAGCTCATTGAGCATCTTTGTGATGGTTATTTTGAATTATTTGTCAGGTAATTTATATACTTCTATGTTTCAGGTCAGTTTCTGGAAATTAATTTTTTCCTTTGATCTGGCCATTTTACCTGTTTTCTTTTGTTGTTTCTGTTTACCTTGCAACTTTGTTTTGGTATCCACACATATGAAAAATCAGCTATTTCTCCCAGTGTGATGAACTGGCTTTATACAGAGAAATGCATATCAAAACCACAATGAGATATGACCTAACTCCAGTGAGAATGGCTGTTATCAAGAAGTCCCAAAACAGCAGATGCTGGCGTGGATGCATAGAGAAAGGAACTGTTTGTGGGACTGCAGACTAGTACAACCGCTATGGAAAGTAGTATGGAGATACTTCAAAGAACTAAATGTAGATATTTTTAAAATTTCAGAATATTATGATGGAACAAGCATTTAGTTTGCATATAATTGCCTTTACACTGCCCAGGTCAGAGCAACAAGCATGCTTAATCATATTTTTTTAGTTTCTTTTTTTTTTCAGGAGCTCATGATCTCTTACTCCCTCTGCTGTCTGTCTGCACCATACGTCCTCTGAAGCATTAGCAGCATTACTGCTCAGGGTTTTTGTTGTTGTTCTCAGCTGCCTCCAGGCATCTAGATTATGCTGAGTGTCATCCATGCTCTGAAACAAACCAGACAGAAACTAGTCCTTTGGGCAGCTTCCTGAAAAGCCAAAACATTGGACACATGCTGTACTCTTCTCTTTCCTCCCTGTAGGAGAGGCAGCAGAGCTGTATAAACCTCTGTCTGCTCTACCATGGGTCCTCTTGAGCAGCAACACACCACCCAGCTCTTTTTTTATTCTCAGAGTTTTCTGGGCATCTGAAGTATGCCAGGTCCCATCAGTGCTCAAAAACGGGTGAGATATAATCCAGTCCCTTGGGAAGCCCCCCTGGAAAGTTAGAATATTGGACATATGGTCCCATCATCTTTCCCTCCCCAGGAAGAAACTGGGATCTGGGAATGTCCTCTTGATCATGTGACACTGTGTCAGTGGGGAGGTACTATTCTAAAAGGATGCCACAAATTTTCCTACCAGGTTTTATGTTGCTGATTTCATGCTTGCCTAGGGTGCAGGAGACTCTTAATTTGTTTCTAGTTTTCTCAAAGGGAATCGTTCCATGTTTTATTGAATTGGTATCTCTGTGGGAGGAAGAACAGGCTGGAGCTTTTTATTCTACCATTTTACTGATGTCACACCTCTCTCAGATGTATTTTAATAAAGATGGGCTGGAGGAGTTTTAGATAAACACTATCTAGCTTTCTTGACTGGATTTTATGAATATTATCGATACCTAACAAAAATCTGTCAGGGTGGGTCATTTATGCAGATAACTAATTTTTTTCCATTATATGTTTATGTATTTATTTGTGCCTTACCTTATTTCATTGGTTTTATTACTTTTTATATCAGAGGATATCATTTTCATGACCTTGCCCTACAATTCTGAAGGACTTTGCTGTGTTCCCTTATACACTTACTATATCACTGTTATATAAGTATTTTGGGGATGGGGACTCCGCCTTTCTTGTTCATCATTGAATTCTCAGTTCCCAAACTGAGTGAACATTCAGTAAATATTTGTTGGTTAATAAGGCTTATAGCCAGTTTGCACTGGAGAAGCATTGTTAACCAAAGTTTTTAGACAATCCTCACTAAAATAACAATGTATTATCTGGGAATAACAGCACACTGATTCATTAGGTTTTACTAACACATTAGTAAGTCCACAGCATAGGCTCATTTTACCTTTTGGTGGAGCTGTGGAGAAAAGTGTGGTATCATGAGGGAGAGAGGCAGAATTAGGTTATTAGACACCTGGGATTAGATGCCAAAATGGAGTGCCCTGAATTATGTTTTCTTAACCTCCTTCTTTCATAGTGTTAACTTATTGAGTGGTGTACTTCCATCAGTATTAAAATAGTGGTTGCTTTCCTCCTGTGAACTATATTTGGCAATATGTACTGGGAACATTTCAGATTTGGATTTCATTGGAAGTCCATTTATACTTTTTTCTCCCAGGAGATAGTTACAGCTATCACATGTATGATTAAAATAAGGCTTTTATATTCTTAATGGGTGATTATAAATGTTCAAGCAAAGCCCCGAGGATTCTGAATTTAGTGAGAAAGCAAATGTTAATTAGGAACAAATTAAATCCAATGCTTCTAACTCTATTGTCAGAGGTGTTTCAAGAGAAAGGTACTGGGTTGCCTCCTGGTGGTTGTTATATGCCCAGAAACCTGAGAAATATCCTCAATACCATTGCCCAGCCTCTTGCATTTTTTGAGAATTCTAGCTTGGCACCAAGAACATTTGATATTGATAATTATGTTATAGCTTTTGTGGCCTTGCTGATAATAGACTTTATATTCTTTCTTTACTTCCTGTCATGCACATATGGTCCATGATAGCCTGGACCAAGATCTATTACTGAAGCACCAGTAGACAGTGCCCAGGTCATCCCACATGAACCTCTGAGTTTCTTAGTGGTGCAATCTTTGGATGCTGTGCACAGCTTGCTCATGGACTAAGGGCTGAGTTGTGGCTATCTATGCTCATCTGCTAAGCGATACTCCCACAGGTTATAACTGCAATTATCACCTGGATTATCACATCTGGTTTTCACTTTGTAATGACCTGACCATTGCCTCACTAGAAATGATGCTTATCATACCCAGTACTTAGTCAGGCAAAGGAGCACAGCTGTGGTATTTTCTTTAGAGCCATTCTATTTTTCTCTTTTATTTTTATTTTATTTTCAGCATATTATGGGGGTACAAATGTTTAGGTTACATATATTGCCTTTGCCCCACCCAAGTCAGAGCTTCAAGCATGCGCATCCCTCAGATGGTGTACATTACACCCATTAGGTTTGAATATACCCATCCCTTCCTAACCCTCCCACCTGCTTGACACCCTATGAATGTTACTAACATATGTGCACATAATAAAATCAATTAATACCAATTTGATGGTGAGTACATGTGGTATTTGTTTTTCCATTCTTGTGATACTTAACTTAGTAGAATGGGCTCCAACTTTATCCAGGATAATACAAAAGGTGCTAGGTCACCATTGTTTTTTTGCTGTTGAGCAGTACTCCGCGGTATAAATATACCACATTTTATTAATCTACTCATGTATTGATGGACACTTGGATTGTTTCCACATCTTTTCAAATGTGAATTGTGCTGCTATAAATATTCTATGCAGGCTGGGCATGGTGGCTCATGCCTGTAATCCTAGCTCTCTGGGAGGCTGAGGCAGGAGGGTCGCTCAAGGTCAGGAGTTCAAAACCAGCCTGAGCAAGAGCAAGACTCGTCTCTACTAAAAGTAGAAAGAAATTAATTGGCCAACTAAATATATATATAGGAAAAATTAGCCGGGCATGGTGGCACATGCCCATAGTCCCGGCTACTCAGGAGGCTGAGGCAGGAGGATTGCTTGAGCCCAGGAGTCTGAGGTTGCTGTGAGCTAGGCTGACACCACAGCACTCTAGCCTGGGCAACAGAGTGAGACGCTGTCTAAAAAAATAAGAAACAAAAAACAAAAAACCTTCTATGCAGATGTCTTTTTTATAGAATGTCTTTTTTTTCCTTTGGGTAAATGCCCAGTAATGGAATTGCTGGATCAAATGGTAGTTCTACTTTTAGCTCTTTGAGGTATCTCCATATTACTTTCCACAGAGGTTGTACTCATTTGCAGTCTCACCAGCAGTGTATGAGTGTTTCTATCTCTCCACATCCATGCCAACATTTATTTTTTTGGACTTTTTGATAAAAGTTATTGTCACTGGAGTTAAGTGATATCTCATTGTGGATTTGATTTGCATTTCCCTGAGGATTAGATGCATTAAGCATTTTTTCTTATGTTTGTTTACCATTAGTCTATCTTCTTTTGAAGAGTTTCTATTCATGTTCTTTGCCCACCTTCTAATAGGGTTATTTGATTTTTATTCTGCTGATTTTCCTGAGTTCTATATAGATTCTAGTTATCAGCCCTTTTTTCTCGAATATGTACCATGCAAATATTTTCTTCCATTCTGAAGGTCGTCTGCTTGATCTTGTGATGGTTTTCATGTCTGTGCAGAAGCTTTTTAATTTGATCAGGTCCCATTTATTTTGGTTGTTTCTGTGATTGCCTTTGGGGTCTTCCTCATAAACTCCAAATTTCCTTCTAGAAGTCTTGTAGTTTTCAGCCTTAGGTTTAGGTCTGTTATCCATTGTGAGTTGATTTTTTTGTGATAGGTGTGGATCCTGTTTGAGTCTTCTACATGTGGCTATCCAATTTTCCCAGCACCATTTATTGAATAAAGATTCTTTCCCCAATGCATGATTTTGTCCACTTTGTCAAAGATTAGGTGGATATATGAGGATGGTTTTATCTCTTGGTTCTCAATTCTGTTCCATTGGTCCATGTCTCTGTTCTCGTGCCAGTCCCCTGCTCTTTTAGTTACTACAGCCTTGTAGTGTAGCTTAAAGTCTGATAATTGATGCCTCCTAATTTGTTCTTTGTTACTTAAGATTTTTTTTGCTATACAGGGTCTTCTCTTATTTCACACAATGCATAGAATTAATTTGTTTAGATCTGCGAAAAATGATGTTGGTATTTTAATAGGGATTGCATCGAATCTGTAGATCCGTTTGCGTAGTATGGTATGGTTTTTGACCTGTTTATGTCCTTTGCTATTTCCTTCCTCAGTGTTTCATAATTCTTCCTATAGAGGTTTTTCACCTCCTTAGTTTTATGTACTCCCTAGGCTCAATTAGGAAGAAATAGAATTCCTAAACAGACCAATATCAAGTACCAAAATTGAAGCATCAATAAAAAACTTGCCTTAAAAACGTCCTGGACCAGATAGTTTCACACCCGAATTTTACCAGACCTACAAAGAAGAAATGTTGCCTGTCATGTGGAAATTATTCCACAACATCAAGAAGGAAGGAATCCTCTGCAACATGTTTTATGAAGCCAATGTCACCCTGATACCAAAATCAGAAAAAGACACAATAAAATAAGAAAAGACCAATATCCCTTATGAATACTGATGGAAAAATTCTCAGTAAAATCCTAGCAAACTGAATTCAGGTGCTTATCAAAAAAAATCCATCATGACCAAGGGGGCTTCATCCCAAAGATGCAGGGATGGTTCAACATATGCAAATATATATATGTAATTCACCACATAAATAGAAGTAAGAACAAAGACCATATGATCCTCTCAAAAGATGCAGAAAAAGCATTCAACAAAATTGAGCACTCTTTTATGATAAGAATGCTTAAAAAATAGGCATTGATGGGATTTACTTCAAAATGATAAAAGCCCTATAGGACCAACCCACAGCCAACATCATACTGAATGGGGAAAAATTGAAAGCATTCTCATTTAGAACTGAAACCAGATAACATTGCCCTCTGTTACCACTTCTCTTCAACATAGCGCTGGAAGTCCTAGCCAAAGAAATCAGAGAGGAGAAGAAAATTGAGGGCATCCAAATGGGGGCAGAAGTGGTCAAACTATCACTCTTTTCAGAAGATATGATCTTATAGCTAGAAAACCCCAAAGATTCTGCCATTACACTACTGGAATTGGTAAAGAAATTCATTGAAGTCTCAGGTTACAAAATCAATGTACACAAATCAGTAGCATTCCTATATGCCAATGACAGTCAAACTGAGACCCAAATCAAAGAATCAATGTCCTTCACAATGGCAACAAAGAAAATAAAAATTCCATTTTCTTTTGATCAATGTTATCATGGTATATCTTTCTCCATTCCTTTACTTTCAGTCTCTATGTGTCTTAATATTTAAAGTTGGTTTCTTAAAGACGAAATATAGCTGGATCTTGCTTTTACATTCACTCTGACAGTATCTGTCTTTTAATGGGCTGTGACTTAGCACCCTTTTAAAATCATTGAGTAATCCATTTTGGTTCTATCTTTTAGCAATAAAACATCTGGAGTTTTAGGGAAGAGTACCTATATTTCACCACTTCCAGAGAGGAAGACTGAACGGCTCCTGCCCCCAGCATAAACTCATAGAAGACTCCCCCCATCCCAGTGGATTCCAAATAATGCTTCCAACTGGAGTTATAAAATAGGATTGTAAGAGGAATTTCTTTTCTTATTCTTGTATTCACCAAGAGGAAAAGAGTTTGTGTTCAAGGTCTGCCAGTAACTTTCTCCTGAAAGAGGGGCATATTTTTTAGTTAATCTTTTACCAAATTATTGTTTCACTTAGACCAGTGGTTATGAAACTTTTTATTCTTAGTATGCCTTTACACTAAAAATTATTGCAGACACCAAAGAGCTTTTGATTATATTTGTAAGTACCATATTAGAAATTAAAATGGAAAATAAAAAATCATCTATCAATACAATTTTTTTATTTTATTTCATTATATTATGGGGGTACAGATATTATTAGGGTTACATATATTGCCCCTGCCAACTCTCCCCGCTGCCGTGCCAGAGCTTCAAGTGTGTCCACCCCCAGGTGGTGCGTGTCACACTCATTATGTAAGTATATACCCTTCCCCTCCTCCCGCCCACCTGCCCCCTACCCAATAAAAGTTATTTTTTTGACATTTTGTTACACTGTATTACTTTGCCTCTCCCTAAGAAGGGTTAGAGTTATTCCCTTCCCCCCAACAGTGCTCGCCATATCCCAAGGATGTGGGTCTCCCCCCCGAATCCCAGGTGAGTACTACCACCATTTGAGCACCATAGTTTTAATCAGTCAGTACCAATTTGATGGTGAGTAGATGTGGAGCCCATTTTCCTGATCTTGTGTTGCCTCACTTTGGATAACAGGCTTAATCGAGGATAGCATAAATGGTGCTAGCTCACTGTCATCTCTTAGAATCGAGTAATATTCCATTGTGGGCATATACCAAATTTTAATTATCCACTCCTGAATTAACGGGCACTTGGGTTGTTTCCAAGACCTTGCAATAGTGAATTGTGCTGCGATAAACATTCGGGTGCAGATGTCTTTATAATAGAATGTCTTATGCTCTTTTGGGTAGATGCCCAACAATGCTATTGCAGGGTCGAATGGTATCAGTGCATTTAAAAATAACAACAAATTAATTATACATTACAATAAATATATTATAAAAAATAACCAATTTAGAAAAAATATTTAAGTAGACTGGCATTGTCTTATATTTTTGCAAATCTTTTCATTGTCTAGCTTAATAGAAGATAGCTGTATTCTCATATCTATTTTTGAAGATATATAGTTTTGTGATGTGTTATTTTGGTTGTGATGTAGAAAAAAGTCTGGCCTCACACAGATATGTAGCTACAAAGGGGAAGAATATTTTTATAGCCTTTTCAGATAAGTGTGCATATTCTTATTTAATGCAGCATCAAAACCCTATCAGACATTGGTCTAGGCAAAGAATTTTTTAGGAAGACCCCCAAG
>VBSM01000568.1:2829594-2845496 GCA_008086735.1 Cheirogaleus medius
CAATAGATGCAGAAAAAGCATTTGACAAAATGCAACACCCTTTTATGATAAGAATGCTCAACAAAATAGGCATAGACTGGGCTTACCAAAAATGATACAAGGCATATATGACAAACCCACAGCCAATATCATACTGAATGGGGAAAAATTGAAAGCATTCCCACTTAGAAGTGGTACAAGACAAGGTTACCCACTATCTCCACTTCTATTCAACATAGTGCTGGAAGTACTTGCTACAGAAATCAGACAAGAGAGTGGAATTAAGGGCGTCCAAATGGGAGCAGAAGAGATCAAACTCTTCACTCTTTGCTGATGACATGATATTATACATATGCCCACTTTTTAATGGTGTTGTTACTTTTATTTTGGTAGTTATCCATATTTTAGCACTTAATGTTCCTGATTAGAATCAAGTCTGCCTATTTTAGGCATCTGTCATGCACACTGAGTTCTTTCTTAATCCCTGCTGAAGATCATGTGAAGCAGCAGAAACAATAACAAAGTGTGCACTCAATTTAAGGTTCTTTTTGTTCCAGTTTTTAGATTCTCAACTAGACTCCAAATGGATTATGAGAATGGCCAAAATTTAGTCCTGTTTGTGTAAAAGTCTTCAATTTTTAAAACCAAAAGCAATTATAGGGAAAAATTCATTCAGAGGAATCAACTATATTTAAAAATGTCTTTTGTGGCCTTTCTCTAAGTTTAACCAACAAGAGCCTTCAGAGCTGGCAGGTCTGAGTATCCATGCTGTCTGTTCTTTCTACCATATCAAAACTTGAGCTGAGAACAAATGCATCAGCCAATAATGAAAGCAGATTGTGATAAGGCTGATAACCCATATTTTGGATTAATATTTTAATTTGTACAGAGCTTTAGAAATAGACCAGTTCAAATGAGATAAAAAATCTTTATCAATTTTGGCATTTATTGCCAAAATTTTTCTCAAAGTCTATAGCATTTATTAGCAATATAATTCAAAATATGTCAATAGTTATATATAGAGGTGGATATGTTAGCATTTATAAAAAAACAAGATAAACAAACACATGTAAATGTCCAAAAGTAGAGAAACTATTATGAAATATATATTTACTTAAAATACTATGATTCAACTGTTAAATGATTTTTATATATACTTTTAATGACATGGAAAATGCCATCAACATGATGAAACTTTTTAAGGAAAAAAAGGCTGAGGTCCCAATATTCATTTCTCCAGTGGAGAATAAATAAATTTGGTTCCAAAACTAAATGAAGGTTGTCAGAGACTCTTTTCAACCTTACCTTATGGGTTCTGGCCAATGCAAGAAAGTGTCATGGAAAATGTTGGTTGGTAACAGCACAGGAAGGGAGTTCAGGAGGAAAAAGGAAAAATAGTACTCTTATAGAGGTGAGGTGGGGAAAGCCTTGAATTCCACACCAAAGGCCAATTTCAGAGAAAAGCAGAGCAGATTGCAATTTAATTTCATCCAAGGTTGGTGATGGAAGGAAGTGGGGAAAGGATGATGGCTTGGACGGACATCATCATTTAAGACAAAAAAAAGAGACCAGAGGTATGAATGAAACACCTCCACAAACTTAGCAGCAGTCCCACAGGGTTTAGCCCCAAACCTTCTATTATATCAAGCCACCTCCAATTGGAGGGCTGTCGAAGGAAGGGAGAGAGAAAGTCAGGGGGAGTGGAAGGGAAGAAAAGGTAGAGACCCCAGGGCATATACTCAGCAGCAAGGTGATCACGTGATGTATGTTGTCACAGTTGAGTTAGATGTGTTCCACTGATTATGATGAGATTCAATTTAAATATACTTTCTTGATTCTAGAATTTCAATAGTTACATTTGACAGAATCATTTGTTACAGCACAACTTATATATTTCAAATGGATAAAAAATTAGTGCCATCTACAGTATCTTAAGGTTAATTGCTTTTGAATGAAATTTTGTTTTCCAGTAGTTTGAGTTCCACAAGACACATCTAAAAAAATTGCTATTGTGGAAAATTAAGACTGTTTAAATTGAATTGTAGGCTGGAGGGCTGTGGTTTTTATTTTTGATTAACTTATGTAACACTATCCTTCAGGTGGCTAAATGAGTTATGTATTTTATTTATATAACATTAGGCACCAAGGGTCTTGCAGGACAACTTTGATGCTGTATCAATTCTGCCATTTTGCTAACACTGATATGACTCTTGGACTCACCGGTCCATTAGAACTATTAACTCTATCCATATTATTTTTTTTGTTACAAATCTTACAAAGGGACGTGCTTCTGGATATTTAGATTCACATTCTGTTTTAAGATTGTATATCCAGTTTTCATAAATTGTTCATAGAGGGCTAATTATCATGCCTGTCCATCTTTGTATTATGTCTTCATTTTCTGGGACCCAGGTAATTGTGCCATTTCATGTTCCTTTATGGCCTTTTTCAAGTTCTTCTAGTAGTCAGAAATTGCAAGGAACTTTTACTTCCCTGAGGTGAAATTGCCTGAGTTCAATTCCTCCTGTAACACTCTGCTGTGTGACTTCAGGCAAGAGACTTGGAATTCTGGTCTCAGTTTCCCTTCCACTGAAAAGGAGGATGATAGTATCGGCTTCACAGGGTTGTTGTGAAGATAAAATGTTTTGATAAACTCTTGGCACAGGGAAAAAAAAAGATTCTAGAAGAGCTGACACTTAAGCCTTTATATCCAGCTTTTAATCCTTATGCCTACTCAATGTGGCAGCTTCTAGGAATATTTCCGTATTAGAGATGAGAAAACTGATACTTGAAGCTAATGGGAGAAAGAGTGAGAATTAAAGCACAAGCTTCTTCCATAAATATCTACCTGAGAGATTACTTAGTTCTCTGAGGAATTTCCTAGAAGCAAAATTTACAATTTAAAATTTACAAAGCAAATTCCTGTTTAGTGAGTCCTATAAGCTATCTCCCAAATTGAAATATTTTTGCTACTTCATCAAGATTATTCTTAAGTACAATCAGCTTTTTGTTTCCTGCAAATGCATGTCAGTGAAGAACACAATGATTAATAGTATAATTTGGAATGACTGCCATGATTTATGCTAAGGCCCCTGCAGTTTTACCCACCATTGCATTTCCACCATGAGTGCAAATGTCAACACAGTGAAAAAGGCAAATGACATTTTAGTATTATTATCATAATAGCTTTGACTCCATGAACATCCCGAATATGTCTCAGGTACCCTCCGAGGTTCACAGCCCACGCTTTGAGAATTACTGACTGAATCAGCAGCCACCTAAATTCATGCACTTTTATAATATTCCACAAGATGGTGCTATTATAATGCACATCAGAAATTCAATGTTGGGACAAAATTGAATGATTTAAAAAATTTGGTCAGTTTCAGAAACCAATATGGCTAAAATTTTCTTTTTTCCCTTTAAGAAAGTTTCCTTCATGAGCTCTTGGAGCACCAGGTTCATCTTCTTATCTTAGCACTCACTTCCACCACAGAATCTTGCTTCCTGAATACTGCTTTTTTTAAATTTCAAGATAATATGAGAGTACAAACATTTTGGTTGCATTTTATATCTTTGCCTCTCCCTAGCAAAGGTTAGAGGTATGCCCTTCCCCTCCACAATGCTTACCACATCCCTCAGATGTGAGTCTGCCCCCCAATCCCCGAATCCCTGGTGAACATCACCACCATTTGAGCACCATAGTGTTAATCAGTCAGTACCAATTTGATGGTGAGTACATGTGGAGCCCATTTTTCTGATCTTGTGTCACCTCACTTTGGATAATGGGCTTAAGCTTAATCCAGGATAATATAAGCGGTGTTAACTCACTGTTGTTTCTTAGAATTGAGTAATATTCCATTGTAAACATATATCAAATTTTAACCACTTTGGTACCACGCTCACTGGCCATAAAACCTTGCCCACAGCCAGCGCTCATAGTCCGCACGATAGTTTGTGCTGTGCATTGACGATGAATCCGTTTTGCTCTTGTGTGATGAGGAAAGCTTTGAAGCACTGAAAGCTTGTTTTACTTTACAGGCAGCTTTAGGAAAATAACTATAATAACTCCTACTAAGGACTTGTTAAAAGGTCACAGATTCGTAGTAACTTATTAGCTGAATGTACTGCAGCTGCAGAAATTAAAGCTGTAAAATTAAAAGCTTTTGGCTGTCAACTAAAGTAGACGCTCGGCTGTGCGCCTTCATATCATGGCTGTCAGCTAAAGTCGACGCTGGGCTGTGCGCGTTCATCTGTGGCTGTCGACTATAGTCGACCCTCGTACCGAAGTGGTTAATAATCCACTCATGAATTGACGGGCACTTGGGTTGTTTCCACTTCCTTGCAATAATTAATTGTGCTGCCATAAACATTTGGGTGCAGATGTCTTTATAATAGAATGTCTTATGCTCTTTTGGGTAGATGCTTAATAATGCTATTGCTGGATGGAATGGTGTTTCTATTTTTAGCTCTTTGAGGTATCTCCAAATTCTTTTCCACAAAGGTTTCCCTAATTTGCAGTGTGGTTTTTATTTGCATTTCCTTGATGATTAGAAATGTTGAGAAGTTTTTAATATGTTTCTTGGCCATTAGCCTGTCTTTTGCAAAATTTCTGTTCATGTCCTTTGCCCACTTTTAAATTTTTTTTTAGTTTTTTCTTGTTGATTTTCCTGAATCTATATAGATTCCAGTTATCATCCCTTTATCAGACATGTAGCATGCAAATATTTTCTCCCATTCTGTAGGTTGTCTACTCACTCTGATGATAGTTTCCTTGGCTGTGTAGAAGCTTTTTAATATGATAAGGTCTGTTTATTTATATTTATTGTTGCTGTGATTGCCTTTCAAGTCTTATTCATAAGCTCTTTTCATAGGCTGATGTCGATAAGAGTTCTTCCAACATTTTCTTCTAGACTTGTTTTGGTTTAATGCCTTAGGTTTAAGTCTGTTATCCATTGTGAGTTGATTTTTGTGAGAGGAGACAAGTGCAGATCCTGTTTCAGTTTTTACATGTGGATATCCAATTTTCTGAGCACCATTTATTGAATAAGGATTCTTTTCCCCAGTGTATGTTTTTGTCTGCTTTGTCAAAGATCAGATGGCTATATGAGGATGGTTTCATACCTGGGTCATTAGTTCTGTTCCATTGGTCTATGTCTCTGTTCTTATGCCAGTACCATGTTGTTTTGGTTACTATAGCCTTGTAGTATAGTTTGAAATCTGGTAAATTGATGCCTCCCAATTTGTTCTTTTTGTTTAAGTTTGCTTTTGCTATATAGGGTCTTGTCTTGTTCCATATGCAGTGTAGAATTATACTTTCTATATCTGTGAAAAATGATATTGGTATTTTAATAGGAATTGCATTAAATCTGTAGATCACTTTGGGTCTTATAAACATTTTAACAATGTTGATTTTGCCAATTCATGAGCATGGTATGATTTTAAATCTGTTTATATCCTCTGCTATTTCTGTCCTCAGTGTTTCATAGTTCTCCCTGTAGAGGGTGTTACCTCCTTAGGTAATATATTCCTAGGTGTTTTATTTTCTTTGTTGCTATTGTGAAAAGTATTGAGTCTTTGATTTGGTTCTCAGTTTAACTCTTGTTGGCATATAGGAATGCTACTGATTTGTGTACATTGATTTTGTAACCTGAGACTTTGATGAATTTGTTTATCAATTCCAGTAGTCTCATGGCAGAATCTTTGGAGTTTTCTAGATATAAGATCATATCTTTTGAGAAGAGCGATAGTTTGACCTCTTCTGCCCCCATTTGGATGCCCTTGATTTCCTTCTCTTGTCTGATTGCTCTGGCTAGGTCTTCCAGAACTATGTTAAAGAGAAGTGGTAATAGATGGCAACCTTGTCTGATTCTAGTTCTAAGTGGGAGTGCTTTTAAGTTTTCCCCGTTCAGTATGATGTTGGCTGTGAGTTTGTCAAATATAGCTTTTATCATTTTGAAGTAAGTCCCATCAATACCTATTTTATTAAGCATTCTTATCATAAAAGCGTTCTCAATTTTGTTGAGTGCTTTTTCTGCAGAATTGAGAGGATCATATGATCTTTGCTTTTACTTCTATTTATGTGGTGAATTACATTTATAGATTTGTGTATGTTGAACCATCCCTGCATCTCTGGGATGAAGGCCTCTTAGTCATGATGGAGTACTTTTTGGATGAGTAGCTGAATGCAATTTGCTAGAATTTTATTGAGAATTTCTGCATCTATATTATTTGGGGATATTGATCTATGGTTTTCTTTTTTTGCTGAATCCTGTCCTGGCTTTGTAATTAGGGTTATGTTAGCTTAATAAAATGTGTTAGGGAGGATTTCTTCTTTCTCAGTGTTGTGGAATAATTTCTGCAGGATAGGCACCTGTTCTTCTTTGTAGGTCTGGTAAAATTTTGGTGTGAAACCATCTGGTCTGGGAAGGTTTTTAAAAATTTCTGCTTCATTTTCAGTACTTGATATTGATCTGTCCAGGAGTTCTTTTTTTCTTGATTGAGCCTAAGGAGGCCTTTTGATTCTATGATTTTGTCCATTTCTTCCACCTTTTCAAGTTTATGTGCACAGAAATTTTTATAGTATTTGTAGGTGATATTTTGTATTTCTGTGGTATCAGTTGTAATTTTTCCTTTTTCATTCATGATTGAGCTTATTGGAGACCTTTCTTTTGTGTGTCTGTTTAATCTAGTGAGAGTTGTTTCAATTTTGTTTGTGTTTTCACACAACCAGCTTTTTGCTTAATCATTCTTCATATAGTTCCTTGGTTAATGATTTCATTTTGTACTGCTCTGATCTTGGTTATTTCTTTTCTTCTGTTGAGTTTGGAATTTGATTTG
Organism: Cheirogaleus medius; assembly: GCA_008086735.1. NCBI lineage: Eukaryota > Metazoa > Chordata > Mammalia > Primates > Cheirogaleidae > Cheirogaleus > Cheirogaleus medius. Next base: position 2,836,414 of record VBSM01000568.1, read on the forward strand.
CTCTTCTTTTACCAGTTCTTTGAGTCAATTCATTAGATTGTTGATTTGTGATATTTCTATCATTTGGATATAGGCCTTTAAAGCTATGAATTTCCCTCTCAGGACTGCTATAGTTGTGTACCACAGATTTTAATAACTTGTTTCCCATTTCTCATTTAGTTCAAGGAATCTTTTGATTTCTGTTCATCCTGTTGAGTAGAACTTTGTTGCTTTCTTTTATGTCTTGAACCATTGTGGTATCTGGCCTTTGACTCTTAGCTTTTGGATGAATTTATACTGGTGAGTGTCTACTTTGCTGACCATGTGTAAAGCAATTTTGATTACTTCTTGCAGGGCAGGTTTTCTTTGATAAATTCCCTCAGAGTTTACTTGTCTGAGAAAGACTTTATTTCCCTCTCATATATGAAACTTAGTTTTCAGGATGCAAAATTCTAGGCTTGGCATGATTCTGTTTGAGAAGATAGAGAATGGGGCCCCAGTATCTTCTAGCTTGTAAGGTCTCAGTTGAGAAGTCACAGTTAGTATGATGGGTTTTCCTTTATATGTTACCTGCTAAGAGGGCCTCTTTGTGTTTATTTTAGCCATTCTGATGACCATGTATCATGGTGTTTGCCTCTTTGGGATGAATATCCCAGAAGACCTTCAACTTCTCATACCTGGATATCAAGATTTCTAGGTCAAGGCCAGGGAAATTTTCCTCAGTTATTCTCTCAAATAAGTTTTCCAACCCTTGTGTATTTTCTTATTCACCCTCAGGGATGCCTATAATTATTATGTTAAGCCTCTTCACATAATGCCACATTTCTTGTAGGCTTTGCTAATTCCTCTTATTTCTCTGCTCTATGTCTTTGACTTGTTTGTTTCAGAGGTGTTGTCTTTTACCTCTGATATTATTTCTTCTGCCTGATCTAACCTAGTCATAAAGCTTTCCTCTGTGCTCTGTAATTGTATGAATGAATTTTTCATTTCCAGAAGTTCTGTTTCAATGTTTAATATTCAATTCCTGTAGTAATTTTTTAATTCATATCCTATATTGTTTTTGTGGTTTCTTTGTGTTGGGTGTCCATTTTCTCTTGTATTTCATTGAGCTTCCTCATAATCCATGTTGGAAATTCTTCATCTGTCATTTCAATACTCTGATTTTGGTTGGTGTCTATTGCTAGAGAGCTGATGTTCTCTTTGGGGATTGTCTTTTCACTTTGATTCTTCATACGTCTTGAGTTCTTTCGCTGATTCCTTCTCGTCTGGAGAAGGTGTTGCTTCTTAGTTTGGAATTTTCTTTTTTGTTTAGGTAATGCCATGCCCAGTTTAATCTCTTAGCCAGTAGTTGGTGCTTGTGGATGAGGAGCAACCACACCCTGTACAATTGAGTCAGTAAATGGTGTAAAGTGCATGTGAATTGACCTCCATAGCAGTATGTGGCACTTGCCAGAAGAAACAAGCTGCAATATATGCTTTTTGCATCCTGTGATTGGCTATAGTTCCTCAGGAGAAACGCTCTAATGACCCAGATTTTTGGTGGGACCCTAGAACATTCTGGTGGGTAGGGCCCTTATTTTCCACCAGTGCTGAGGTGGGTGTGGGAGTGAGACTGGGTGTTGCTGAGTTGGGTAAGCCTGCCCTCAAGTTCCAGGAATACTGGCAAGGGATATACAGAGGTCAATGGTCTGTTCTCTGCCTCTGGGTCAAGCTGCCAGGGAGGGGCTGAAGTGGCTCAACTCAACCAGAAAGTCTGCATGTGCACAGAGGGCTGTCTGAGGCCCACAGTCCAGCAGTTTGGAATAGGCCTCTCTCCTTTACACACTCCCATATTCTGCAGTTCCCCCTTGGCCTCTGACAGCAGGAATGAACTCAAGCAACTGAGCTCACCTACAACTGTGATGCAAGTCAGGTGGTTCCCTGCTCAGGATCATGGTCTGAGCTGGGAGTGCTGTTCTCCTGAGGGAGGTGGGGTGCCCCGTGAGCACACTGCAGATAGATACCACACTACACTCTACCCTCAATCTGCCCCTGCAGGCACCCACACCTCCTGAAACTAATTCACAAATATCCCCTCTGTGCCCCTGGGTGTACAGGATCTGCCCTGTGGTCTTGTCACTGGGGCTCCAGAAATCAATTCCTGACCATGCCAGGGAGAAGCCTTATGGTCTCACAGGGTGTCCAAGCTGGTTTGATGTTTGTGTGCCTTAGGGTCTGCCCTGCTCTGATGGGGCCATAAGGCAAGCAGTACCAGGGAGGGCAGTGGGCAGGGAGTTCACAGTCCAAGCACTCCTCAGTCTGCTGCAGGACCCCAAAAGGAAAGATCTGAGCCCTACTCCATGTGGAATCCTCCATGAGGCATCTCCATGGTCTCTCTCAGCTGCCATGGATTGGGGAGGTAAAAGGGAGCAAAAGAGTCTGGGTGGAGGAAAGTCCACACTCTGGTCATCCCTGACCCTATCTCTGGGAGGCAGTCCACCCAGAATGACCAGGCTCTGAAGTCATGCAGGTCACTCTAGACCCACTGGACCCCTGTGGCTCCTGCAGTCTGGGCCAGAAATGGGAAATGTCTGTGTGGGGATAAGCCAGACAGAACCTGAAGACTTGAATATCACTCGGGAGGACAAAGGCACACAGTGTGTAGTGAAGCAATATGGTGCCTGCCATCCATCTCGGGTCTGTGGGGCAGGAGGTGCCCTGGGGGTTCTGGGAGCCTCGTGTCCTGTCTGCAAGAAGCTCCCAGCTCAATGGTGGCAGCAATCTCTTGGCTCTGGTGGGCAGAAGGTCTTTCCAGCAACTCAGGAGCCCAGCAACAGTTTGAGATGTAAGGAAGGGGGGAAGTAACCACCCCACCTACCCTTCTCACTGTTCTCCAAGCCTTTTGGGGATAATCTCAACTGCTTATATGCTTTAAAATAGGGTTTCATCCCATATAAAGATCCCATGCTTCTAATTGATAACCATACAAATTTCATGCACCCATTAGAATTTTGATAGTTCTCTTCACCTTAAAAATTATGTCCAAATTTTTTATATCCCCAATTAGTCAAAAAGATTTTGCCAAGCTTTATTTTTCTATTCTATATTACAAAGCAAAAGGATTATTTTCATTTTTAGACATAAAATCATAATATTTAAAGTGGTGTTTTTACTTCAAATCATCTGTCACCTACATCACCCTCAGAAACTTTGACATTTTTTGAGAAGTTCTACTGTCTGAAGTTTTTCCATTAAACTTAGTAATTTAATTCTTGGAGACTTTTATTTTGAACTTCTCTATTAAATAGAAAATTACCTCAGGAAAGGGCACATATTAAACCAGTGTTATAAGGTATGTTCTGTGGAATATTAGGTCCCACAAAAAGGATTTGGAGAGTCTGAAAATGTTTTATGTGCAGTTTTAAATATATATATATATATTAATATTTTGACTATGAAACAAAACCTCAACTACACATATTCATAGATGCCATGTATCAAATTTAACACATCAGAGTATAACACCAACTTAACTTGTGATATTTTTTATTAACTTTGTAATATGAATTAATTATAAATTTGAACTTAGAGATTAGATGTATTTTAATAGAATGTCATTCTCTTTTTGTATTCTTTATTGGAAGAGGTTCAGCATATAATTTTGTTTGGTAATAGGATTCTTCTGAGATCATTGCCCCAAACTATTAATTACATTATTCTCACATTTTTCTCTCTCCAGCTAATTTCTCCCCTCATATTTTTCTGCCCAAACCATCATTCTCTCTCACATTTCCCTTTATCTCTCTCATCAGACCCATTCACATTTTCTCATATATACATTTTATTGCTCATCAATTTACTATCATATTTTCTGTCTCAAAGGGGGCTCCACGATCCCCTTCTTAACTCAGTCATTTTATTAACCTGATTTCTCACAGACCTCAGTATTTTTTGCCTTCTTCACTCAGCAGTGCTGTCCTCTCTGGCTCTTTCCATGTACCACCTGTTCTGACAGCTGGGGACTAAGTTTAACTAAGGAGAGTGTAGTGTTGCTGGAAGCTGAGGACACACACAGCTCTGGCTGCAGCTCCAGTCAGCAGGGCTAGATCTAACCAGATACCTCTAACCCAACACCCTGTTTCCTAAATGTTGGGAAAATATGATTGAGGAATTAATGAGAGGTAGCTCATAAGATCATTATTTTTACTGTATTGCCCTATATTTCTATATTAAAGACAGAAACAGGAGTTTGCAGGGTTTTGCCCTGAAGGAATGTGTGGATTCAATGGTTCACTTATTAGAGGCTGCTATCATGGGAGAGCTCTCAAATCTCTGGTAGGGATGTTTTCCAGGAAAGCTTCCCAGTATCTCAAAATCTGTGAGCTTCCCTGTGTCTTGAAAGACAAGACAAGGCAAATATGGCCCACAGGATGGGAGCCGGAGACAATGAGTGCACTTTGCCCAGAGATGCGCCCTGGTGGTTATAAACAACCTGTTTTATAGAGTTGGGTTTCCTGCTCTCTCCTGACTGTCTACCTTTAAGTCCACAATAACTAGATCAAAGAAATATAGAGTCACTATACCTCTTTTGTTATACTTTTGTTAATTGACAACTACCTCTTAGAAATTAGAAGTTAGTCCCTGAAAGACTTTGTACCTGTTTGTTCACCTAGATAGATTAGAAGCCCTTTGAGAGGACTTTTGACTCCAACCCACTACCTGTCTCCCCTAGCAACTGCATTCCCTGACAACTGGTAATTAATGTCTGTGATTATAAAAACCTGTATGAATCTAACCATATTGCTAGACATTCATGGGGATATGTCCAGTCTCCTGAGTAATCCCGCTGTTATATCTGATCTTTTTATATAAAACTATAAACTATACCTTAGTCTCTGTATATTCTTTTATTCTCTCTATTTCCTATCAATTTCCTTATCCTCTGTGGTGACCCCTATCTTAGGGACTTGGCTCCGTGGGCAGAAGCAGCTGATCTCCTCTCCCCCACACCTAAAGTACAGTTAGAGGTAAATAACAGCTTCAGGGATTAGCAATGTAATCCAGAGGAAGGAACATTTGCATGGTCTTAGTCCCTTACGTCTTTTATCCCCCTAGCCTCATTACAGCCAAATATTCCATATGTGACTTTAGGCAAATCACTTTCCTTTCTGTACTTCAGTTTCCCTGTCATGTATACAGAATTTAAAAGGTTGGAGAAAATTTGGCCTGGTGTAAAATTAGCTCATCTATGAAATGTGTGATCTTGAGTTCTAACATTCTATGATTAGCAATTGACAACAAAAAGCAAGTCCCAGGGATACTGGAACTGAAGAAAGGCCATGGGGTTGAGATTAAGTAGGTCAGTTCCAGCAGAGGGAGAGAAACATGGGACCAACCTCAGAGAAGATATGTGGTGAGATGGTAATAGATGTGGGTGAACAGAAGACTTGGATGGTGATGGATTACGTAAAACTGGCACAAAAACCAAAACTTTCTTACTTTGCAGTGATGTTCTGTGCTACAATAACACTATTGTCTATACCCTTGCAACATCTCACTGGGCCTCTTATTACGGTCTGGCCTTCCCAACTATCCCTCTGTAATTCCTTCTCCACATGATCTCAAGGTCGGACTTCCTAAAGTGCAACCTCATTCACATCAATCCTCTTGTTTTAAAATACCAACCATTGTCTTTCCACTGCCTACAGGATAAATTACAAACTCTTTAGCCTTGTATTCAAGGTCCTTCATGACCTAGTCTTAACTAATTCCCAAATCTTACACTTATCCCTGTAGGAACTCAATTAACAAGTCACACTGGATTCCATTTTTCTTCTAACATGCAGTGCCTATGCTTACCTTTGTATAAAATCCTATTCATCCTTTGCTCTCCATTTCAGGTGATCCTGTGACTCTTTACCCTCTTCTGTATTTTTGGAATACTCTGCTTGTACCTTTCATAGGCACTTCCCACACTTTGACTTGTGTGTTTTAGATGTTTTTGTTTTAGAATTCCCATACTTAGTTGTAAATTTCCATAGGGTAGTGACTCCATGTCATTTACATCTGTATTTATTTCCTGCACTCAACATCCACAACTGTGTTTATTATGGTACTGTGCACATTGTGACTTAATAAATATTTATTGACATAAATTCAATGCTTTAAAAATCTTCTATCTCCCAACTCAGTTCTTTCTTTACCTGTTTTCTAAGTAATAAAAAGGATTTTGAGCTATATGACTATCAGGGAACCATTATTTGGCTGGGTATTTGGGTAGTGGTTCTAGGAAAATGTTCCAGTGTTAACTTGATTTTGATCCCTATCCAAATCTGCAAATCCCTTAATATGTTGGGGGCAGATAAAATAAGGGTTGGAAACCAACTGTAACTGACTGTATTAAGTTATAACAATATCTACTGGGATTAGAATTAGGACAATACCTATAATGATATAATTTCTGCTGTTTTATAAATTTCCCCTTTTATTCTTTTCACTGCAGGTTTCTAGGACTTCCAGAAACCTGCTTATTTATTTATTTATTTATTTAAAAATCTTATGGGGATACAAATGTTTTTGGTTACATGGATCACATTTGTAATGTTTCAGTAAGGGCTGTAATTGTGCCCAACACCCAGAGAGTGTTCATTGTACTTGTTAGATAGGTTTCTGCCTATCCCTTTCTCCCCCTCCACCTTGCTTGATTTTCACTGAGTTTTACTTCCCTCTGTGCACATGTGTGCTCATTTGTTCGTTACAATTTAATAGCAAGTACATATGATGTTTCTTTTTCCATTATAGAGATGCTTCACTTAGGATAATGGTCTCTAGTTCCATTCAAATTGGTGTAAAAGGAATTAATTAATCCTTTTTATGGCCGAGTAGTATTCCATGGTATACATGTACTACATTTTGTTAATCCACTCATAAACTGATTTGCAATTGAGTTGATTCCACATCTTTGCAATTGTGAAATGTGTTAAAATAAACATTCAACTGCAGGTGTCTTTTTGATAAAATTATTCCTTTTCTTTTAGGTAAATATCCAATAATGTGATTGATGGATAAAATGGGAAGTCTACTTTTAGTTCTTTGTGAGAATTCGATATGGATTTCCTTAGAGGTTTACTAATTTTCAGTCCCACCAACAGTGTATGAGCATTCCTTCCTCTCTGCATTCATGTCAGCATCTATTATTTTTTGGGGGGGCGGATTTTAAATAAAAGCCATTATAACTGGGGAAAGGTGATATCTCATTGTGGTTTTAATTTGCATTTTCCTGATGATTAGTGATGTGGAGAATTTTCTCATATGTTTATTGATCATTTGTCTATCTTCCTTTGAGAAGCTTCTGTTCATGAATTCAACTGACATTTTAATGGAGTTGTTTGTTTTTTCCTTGCTGATTTCCATGAGTTCTTTGTAGATTCTAGTTATTAGCCCTTTATTAGATGTATAACATGCAAATATTTTCTCCCATTCTGTATTCGCTGTATTGATTGTGTCTTTGTGCAGAAGCTTTTAACATTGATCAGGTCCCATTTATTTATTCTTGTTGATGCTATGATTGCTTTTGTCATCTTCTTCAGAAACTCTTTGTCTAGGCTGATGTCTAGAAGAGTTTTTCTAACATTTTCTTCTAGAATTCTTACAGTCTTCTGCCTTAGGTTTAAGTCTATTGTCCATTGTGAGTTGATTTTTGTGAGTGGTGATAGGTGCGGATCCTGTTTCAGTCTTCTACATGTGGCTATGAAATTTTCCCAGTACTATTTTTTGAATAGGGTTTCTTTTCCCCAGTGTATGTTTTGTATGCTTTGTCAAAGATCAGATGGCAATTTGAGGATGGTTTTATGTCTGCGTTCTCTGTTCTGATTCATAGATCTATGTCTCTGTTTTTATGCTAATACCATGCTGTTTTAATTACAATAGATTTTTAGTATAGCTTGAATTATGGTAAAGGGATTCTTCCTGATTTATTCTTATTGCATAATGTTGCATTGGCTATATAGGGTCTTTTCTGGTTCCATATGAATAGTAGAACTATTTTTTTTAGATCAGTGAAAAATAACATTGGCATATTAATGAGGATGGCATTGAATCTGTAAATCAGTTTGGGTAGTATATACATTGTAACAATGTTGATTCTTCCAATCAATTAACATGACATGTTTTACAACTGTATATCCTCTGCAATTTTCTTTTTTGTGTTTCATAGTTCTTCTTATAGAGGTTTTTTTCACATCACCTCCTTAGTTAAATTTCTTCATAGGTATTGCATTTTGTTTGTTGCTATTGCAAAAGATAGTGTCATTGATTTGATTCTCAGTTTGGCTGTTGTTGGAGTAAATGAAAGCTACTGATTTGTATACATTGATTTTGTAACCTGAGACTTCGCTGAATTTACTTATCAATTCCAGGAGTGTCTTGGTTGAATCTTTGGAGTTTTCTACATACAGGATTATATCGCCAGCAAGCAGTGATAGTTTGATCTCTTCTTTCCCCATTTGGATACCCTTGATTTCATTCTCTTGTCTGATTAATCTGGCTAGGACTTCCAGCACTATGTTGGATAGATGTGGTGACAGAAGACAACCTTGTCTGGTTCCAGATCTAAGCAAAAATACTTTAATTTTCCCCAAATTTCTTTCTCAAATGAAATTTATCCATTTCTTAAACATTTTCATGTTTATGAGCATAGAGATTTTTATGGTATTCAGAGACGATGCTTTGTATTTCCATGATATTCGCTGTAATTTCTCCTTTTTCATTTCTGATTTAGCTTATTAGAGTTATTTCTATTTTGGGTCTGATTAATATAGCAAGGGGTAAGATAATTTTCTTTATGTTTTTATTTATTTCAGCATATTATGGGGGTAAAAATATTACGGTTACGTGTATTGCCCATGTCCCCAGTCCCCCCTCGAGGCAGAGCTTCAAGCGTGACATTCCCCCAAAAGTTGCTCATCTCACTCATTATGTTGGTATATACCCATCCCCTCCTCTCCCCTCCCACCTGCCCGACACCTGATAAATGTTATTCCTATACGTCCACTTAGGTTTTGATCCTTAACACCAATTTGCTGGTGAGTACATGTGGTGCTTGTTTCTCCATTCTTGAGATACTT
>VBSM01000568.1:2852113-2865616 GCA_008086735.1 Cheirogaleus medius
TTGTGAGAGGTGAGAGGTAGGGATCCTGCTTCATTCTTCTGCATGTAGCTAGCAGGTTTTCCCAGCACCATTTAGTGAAGAGAGACTACAAAAATATACAATAGGGAAAGGCATTCTCATTTCTACATAAAGTCATGGAAAGTAAACAACCTTCTGTTGAATGATCACTTCATAAATGAGGGAATCAAGATGGAAATCAAAAGATTCTTTGAGCTAAATGACAAAGGAGGCACAAGTTATCAAAACCTGTGGGACACAGCTAAAGCAGTCCTAAGAGGATAGTTTATTTCCATATATGCCTATATCCGGAAGTCGAAAAGATCACAAATAGACAACCTAATGATCTTCTCAAAGTGCTGGAAAAAGAAGAATAGACCAACCCCAAACCCAGCAGAAGAAGTGGAATCATTAAGATCAAATCAGAACTAAATGAAATTGACAACAGGGAAACTATATGGAAGATTAATAAAACAAAAAGTTGATCCTTTGAAAAAATAAACAAAATTGACATGCCTTTTGCTAGACTAATGAAAAGCAGAAAAGAAAAATCTTTAGTAAGCTCCATCAGGAACAATAAAGGAGAAATTACAACTGATGCCACGGAGATACAAGATATAATTTACGAATACTACAAAAAGCTTTATGCACACAAACTGGAAAATGTGGAGGAAATGGACAAATTATTAGAAACACACAGCCTCCCTAGGCTCAACCAGGAAGAAATAGAATTCCTGAACAGACCAATATCAAGTACTGAAATTTAAACAGCTATAAAAAACCTTCCTAAACAGAAAATTCCCAGACCAGATAGGTTCACACCCAAATTTTATCACAGCTACATAGAAGATCTGGTGCCTATCCTGCAGAAATTATTCCACAACATTGAGAAGGATGGAATCCCCCCAACACGTTTTATGAAGTAAACATAACCCTGATACCAAAACCAGGAAAGGATGCAAAAAACAAAGAAAACTACAGACCAATATCCCTTATGCATATAGATGCAAAAATTCTCAACAAAATTCTAGCTAATTGAATCCAGGTGTTCATCAAGAAAATAATCAATCACAACCAAGTGGACTTCATCCCAGGGATGCTGGGATATTTCAACATATGCAAATGTATAAATGTAATTCGCCATATAAACAGAAGCAAAAAGAAAGAGCATATGATCCTCTCAATAGACACAGAAAAAGCATTTGACAAAATTCAACACCCTTTTTTGATAAGAACGCTTAACAAAATAGGCATAGACGGGGCTTACCTAAAAATGATACAAGCCATATTTGGCAAACTCACAGCCCACATTGTACTGAATGGGATAAAATTGAAAGCATTCCCACTTAGAACTGGAACAAGGCAATGTTGCCCACTCCCTCCACTTCTATACCCAAGAGAATTAAAAATAGATTTTCAAACAAAAACTTGTACAATAATGTTCATTAGTAACATTATTCATAATATCCTGAAAGTGGAAACAACTTAGATGTCCACCATCTGATAAATGGATAAAGAATGTGTGAAATAGCCATACAATGGAATGTTATGAAGCCATAAAAATGAATGAAGTACATGTTGCCATGTCAATGAACATTATGAATATTATAAGTTGACTTGTAGTTTTAAAAGTATTATACACACACACATGCTTCAAGGTTTTGTATAGTTAGAAAAATAAATGAAACTACTGGAATTGTACAGTGAGTCATTCTTTAATATAATTTAGTCTGGTAGTTGACAGGATTTTTATATTTGGGACAACTGAAACAACAATACATATAATTATGTATGTGTGTGTGTGGGGGGTGTATTTTGTGTATCTTGAAGGATCACTAATCTAACAACATGGAAACAGTTATACATAGTTATTCATTTGTCCAAAATAGTTGCTTTTTAGTATGTGCAGAAAATACATCTAAAGCATAATTACTAAAAGTTTAAAATATAAGATGGTAAATTTAATCCCACTGCCAGAGATTCATCCCATATGAGAATTAACACAAGTACAGAAAAAGACACAATGTTATACAAAAATAAAAGACTGTTTACTTAATTTTAAGATTTATATATGCATTTATATATTTATCCCTTTAAAATATGAAAGAGATTACATATATGTTTGTATATGGATAGAAAATGTCCAAAAAGCTATATACTGATTACTTCTGGGGAGTTGGAAAAGAGGTAGGATTAGAGGGGGAAATTTTTATTTTACATCCTTCTGTGCTTTTTTTTTCTTTTCTTCTGAGAATTACTTATTTTTACTTCTCCTCAGAATTATTTATTTTTACTTATCCTCCTCAGCCATATAACTCACTATAGGTCAAGGTCAACCACTCTGAGTTTATGTGACTCCTTTAATTTTACAGATTAGAAAATGGGTCAGGAAAGTAAAATAGCTTATTCACATACAGCCTGTAGCAGAAGCAGTTTGGGGAAGTAAATTCTCTAGACTCATACAGTACTCTTTCCATTCCCCCACACCTGTTCAATTACATTGCCCATTCCTATGAAATATAATCACAAAACCATCAGTCATTCCAAATGTTCCAAGGATGTTTCCGGAGTACACGATTCTGAACAGCAATGGAAAGATTCTCACAGTACAATTTTTGTCTGTTGCCATAATCCTAAAAAAGGCAATCATATTTCCAAGAATGAAAACAGATGCAAATGTATAAGCAGTTGGAACTGAAACATGTGTTTAGAGTCTATGAATATCTTCTTTTTTTCCTCCCTAGACATAGTTTAACGATGTGATCTTTTCAGCTTTCAGAAGAGCAATGGCTGAGATTCCAGCTTAATCCTTAGGTAACAACTCCCATTGACTTTGCCCAATAGGACTTTGCCTATTGTCTTATGTAGGGATTTCTATATTATTGAGTGGTTTTGGGAAAGCAAAGGAGATGAGATAACAACCTACAGACCTAGCAACTACCTGAATGGGCTGACTGCTTGGGATTTGTGTTGTGAAACTACTCAATCCCTACATTACCAATGGTTATTTTTATAGGATGTTAACATTTTAGAGCCGTGAATATCATTATGGATTACCTAAGTCAATTCACATACTTTATTTTATATACAGGAAAACTGAGGTGTAGAAAGGGAGATGATTTTCCAAAAGCCACCAGTTTAGTTCTTTTTGTTTGTTTCATATTTTAGAAGATATATATTATATTTTCCAGATTGGAGGTAGCAACTAAAAGGAGGTTCACCTGGATTTTCACTGATTTGTCTTCTCAGAAGTTCTCAAAACATGGTTCCCTGATCAGCATCAACATAACCTGGGGTTTATTAGAAATTCAAATTCTCAATTGGAAACATGGGAGTAGAGGCCTCAAATCTGTGTTTTAATAAGAGTTTCAGGTGATATTGATACATACTCAAATTTGGGAATTTTCATTAAAATTTATAAATATCATTTATTATATATCTGCTCTGGGCCAAATTGTTCTAGGTTCTTCATTGTGTATTTTCTCATTTAATCCCTTTAGTGAGGTATGTTATTATTTCACTTATTTAAGTTTGGCACTTACTTAAGGCCAAATAGTAGGTCTCTAATTTATGAAGTACATAATCCCAGATTTTTTTCTCTAATCTTCCTTTCCTTGGCCCTTCCACTTCCTGCCATTGCTTCTTTAACACTACTTCCAGGTTCCTAATAGCTGTATCTGCATGTGATGGAGAGTCAAACACCTGGATTCTGGTCTCATCTCTTATTGTATGACTTTGAGTAGTTCCCTTCCCCTCTCTGGGCTTCAGATTCTTTATATACTAAATATCAGGGAAATGCAAATCAAAACCACAATGAGATACTATCTTACCCTAGTTAAGATGTCTAATATCAAGAAGACAAAAAATAACAAATGCTGGCCAGGATGTGGAGAAAGAACACTAGTACGCTGGTGGTGAGAATGTAAAGTAGTATAGCCATTAAGGAAAATGGTATGGAGGTTACTAAAAAAACTGAAAATAGAACTACCATATTATCCAGCAATCTCACTGCTGGGTGGGATACAAAAGAAAAAAATTAATATATGGAAGAGATATCTGCATTCCCATCTTTATTGCAGCACTATTCACAACAGCCAAGATATGTAATCAACCTAAGTGTCCATCAATGGATGAATGGATACAGAAAACGTGGTATAGATACACAATGGAATATTATTCAGCCATAAAAAATGAAATTGTCATTTTATCATTTGCATCAACATGGATGGAACTTATGATCATTATGTTAAGCCAAATAAGCCAGACACAGAAAGACAAATGTTGCATTTTCTTGTTCACGTGGGAGCTAAAAAGTAGATCCCATGGAGGTAGTAGAATGGTGGTTACCAGAAGCTGGGAAGGGAAGGGGAAAGGGGTGGATGAATAGAAGTTGGTTAATGCATACAAAATACAGTTGGTTAGAAGGAATAATTTCTAGTATTCAATAGTACAGTAGGGTAATTATAGTTAACAATAATTTATTATATGTTTCAAAATAGGTAGAAGAGAAAAACTGTAATGCTCCCAACAAAAAGAAAACATAAATATTTGAGGTGATGTATATCTCAATTATATTTGATCATTAAACATTTTATACATGTATCAAAATATCACATGTACCCCAAAAATATGTACAACTATGATATATGAATAACAATGTTTTAAAAACTGAGAGGACTGGACTCATCTTTGATACCTCCATCAGTAGATCCCCATATTTACTGTTTGAAAGGCCCTAATATCCTTCATTTGCCCTTAACATAAATTGAAGTTGCTCTCTTCTTTGCCCTGGGCATCTGTGCTTTGTGCCTGATTGTCCATGTGTGGTTAAAGACTTTCACTGCTGAGAAAGTCATTGAAGGCCTTAACCAGCAGATAGGAAAATTATTTTATTGGGTAAACACCTATCATGGGGTCCTAGCCTACTTCAGACTGTAATAGGAAGCATGGAGATGAGTTTAACAGAAGAAACAATGTGGTTTCTTGGCAGGTAGACTCATTGGTCAAATTTTTAGTGGAGGCAAGAGAGTTGGAAGATTATGACATTCTTTTATTACCTGACCAACTACTGGTGTGTCAGGGGCTCTGTGCAGAGCAATATTTATCTAGTTTTCTTAGGGCCAGTGAATTGATACCTCAGTGTGATTTTTAAGTCATTGTGTTGCCAGAAAGGGCAGGTACTATATGGTAGAAAAAACGTTTAGCCTTGAAGTAGTTTTGATTTAAATTCTGAAATCAGTCATTTACTATGTGTTCCAAAGAATGGCATTTAACCTCTCTGTGCCTCAGTGCTCTAATTTGTAAAATAGGGTTAATATCACATGCCTTGGCTATCTTACAGAAATGGCATGAGACAATATATGTGAAAGTGTCTGGAACATGGTAGGAGCTCAGTAAATGTTTGTTGTTGAAGTCCACCTGGAGTGTGGCCAGCAGTTACTCAAGTTAACAACTATTTATTTTAGTGTTGGAAGCAACACTTGGGAGAAAGAGCTGGAAGCTTACTATTCCACCATTAGGCTCATTCTTTTTGACTCCTGGAATTCCCAGGCAAAATGTAGCTAGCTCTGGCAGAGGAAGCACTTGGAACCTTGATGAAGCAAAACTTGGTAGAGGCAGTTGGAATATATTAAAACAGAGAACACAACTTTCTGGGAATGGGGCACAGGGAAAGTCCCTGCTTAAAAGGTGTAGATAGGGGAGGTTAGAGTGGACCAACAAAAACATTGTTGCCTTGGTCACAGTGTCAATCTACCAATATAAGGTTTCAATCTAGTCCCTTCAGATTAGGGATAAATTAGAGTTAAGGTTGAATAGAACGAAGAACATCAATAATGGGGTCTGTAAAAGAGTCCAGAAACCATGTTTGGATTGCTCTATTTTAAGCAAAATGAAAGCACTCCACATATGCCTGACTTTCTTGAAGCATTAAATGGTTCCAATTGATTCCAAGTAACTTAAGTGCACATCAGAACAAAGTCCAATGAAATATGGTACCCCAAGAATGTAAAATACAAAATGTTCAGTTCCAATAAAAATTACTAGGTCAGCAAAGAGGCAGAAAAATAAGACCATACCCAAGAGAAAAATCAATCAATAGACATATACTCATACATAACGGAGGTGATGGAATTAGCAGACAAGGATTTTAAAACCCATATGTTCAAGAAAGAAGATGAAAGCATAAAAATGATAAGAAAAATGTAAGAAAAAGACCCAAATGAGAATTCTATGAATTAAAAATATATTAAATAAAATAAAAAATATACTGGATGGAATTAAGTACAGATTAGACACTATATAATAAAAGATCAGTAATATTGAGGACTTTATAATATAAACTATTCACAGTGAATTGCAGAGTGAAAAAAGACTGCTAGTTTTTTCAGTGACCCATGAAATAATATTAAACCATTTAAGATATATGTAATTGGATCACTCACTGAAAAGGGAGAGAGATCCCTGAAAAGGAAATATTTGTGGGAAGTAATGGCTGAAAATTTCCCAAATTTGATGAAAATTATGAAGTCACAGATATAAAAAGATTAACACACCACAAGCAGAATAAACACAAAGAAAGTAGTATCATAATAAAATTGATAAAGTACCATGAAAAAGAGGAAGTCTTAAAGGCAGCTTTAAAATGTGAACGCAATAGAAAAACAAGCACAAATCCATTTTAGAACATATATCTACTACATTAAAAAAGCCTTAGTTGTACAGTCAGATTTTAATTATTTCTGATGAAAGAGGAAAGCCAAGAATTATCAAAATATGTTATATTTAGTTTTGCAATCAAGTCAGAGACATCCTGCTTACTGTCCTCAACAAACACATGAACATACACAGAAGGACAAACACATACATAAATGTATATATGTATCATTGTTCCACATCCCTGTCTACCTGCCAAAGCACTCAGGCTGATTGTTGCCTATTTTTCAAAATTTCAAACTATTAAGGGGGTACAAATGTTTTTGGTTACATGGATAACTTTTATAATGCTTGAGTCATGGCTCTAAGTGTGCCCATCACTCAAATAGTGTTCACTGTAATGGTTAGGTAGGGTTTTGCCCCTCCCCTTCTGCAATCCTCTCCCATCCCCGCTGGTTGATTTCCCCTGAGTTTTACTTCCCTCTGTGCACATGTATGCTCATTGGTTAGTTCCAATTTAATAGTGAGTACACATGGTGTTTGTTTATCCATTCTTGAGATACTTCGCTTAGGACAATCGTCTCCAGTTCCATTCAAATTATTTCAGAAGGCATTGATTCATCCTTTTTATGGCTGAGTAGTACTCCATGGTATACATATACCACATTTTATTAATCCACTCATGAATTGATGGGTGCTTGGATTGATTGTGCAACTTTGCAATTATGAATTGTGCTGCAAGAAACATTCAAGTGCAGGTGTCTTTTTGATAAAAAAGACTTCCTTTGGGTAGATACTCAATAGTGGGATTGCTGGATCAAAAGGTAGGTCAACTTTTATTTCTTTGAGGAGTCTCCATATTGTTTTCCATAGAGTTAATATTTTGCCATCCTACCAGCAATGTACAAACATTCCTTTCTTTTTGCATCAAGGCCAACATCTCTTGTTCTTGGGCATTTTAATAAATACTATTCCAGCTGGGAAAGGTGATAGCTCATTGTGGTTTTAATTTATATTTCCCTGATGATTAGTGACTTTGAGCATTTTTTCATATGTTTATTGGCCACTTGTCTATCTTCTTTTGAAAAGCTTCTGTTCATATATTTTGCCCACTTTTTGATGGGGTTGTTTTATTTATTGCTGATTTGCTTGAGTTCCTTGTAGATTCTGGTTATTAGTCCTTTATCAAATGTATAGTTTGTGAATATTTTCTCCCATTCTGTAGGTTATCTATTTGCTTTGTTGATTATTTCCTTAGCTGTACAGAAACTTTTTAGTTTAATCAAATTTAATTTATTTTTAATAAATTTAATTTATTTTTAATAAATTTAATTTATTTATTTTGTTGTTGCTGTACTTGGGGGTCTTAGTCATGCATTCTTTGCCTAGGTAGATATCTAGAAGTGTTTTTTCCTACATTTTCTTATGGTTTAATGCCTTACATTTAAGTCTTTTATCCATATTGAATTAATTTTTGTGAGTAGTGAGAGAAAGGGGTCCTGTTTCAGTTATTTGCATGAGGCTATCCAATAACGGCACCATTTATTGAATAGGGATTATTTCCCCCAGTGTGCATTTTTATCTGCTTTGTGAAAGATTACTTGGCTATAGGTAAATGATTTTATATCTGGGTTCTCTATTCTGTTTCATTGCTCTATGTCTCTATTTTTGTACCAATACCATGCTATTTTGGTTACTTACTATAGCTTTGTTGTATAGTTTGAAGTCTGGTAATGTGATGCCTCCAAATTTGTTCTTTTTGATTAAGATTGCTTTGGCTATCCGGGCTCTTTTCTGGTTCAAAATGAAGCATAGAACTATTTTTTCTATATTTATGAAATATGATGTTTGTATTTTGATGGGGATTGTATGGATTCTCTAAATTATTTTGAGTAGTGTGGACATTTTAACGTTTATTCTTACTGATCCATGAGCATGATATGTTTTTCCATTTGTTTGTGTCATCTGTGATTTCTTTTCTCAGTGTTTCATAGTTCTCCTTGTAGAGATCTTTCACCTCCTTGGTTAGCATGAAAATAAGTGTGTAACATATAGTGCTATATCTGACATAGTATGCATAAGGTGATTTTTGAATGTAAAGGAAACCATTTAATTTTGTCTGGGGAGTGAGAGGACCAACAAGACCTCCCAGAGGAGGTTGCACTTGGTGTGAGCCTAGAAGGCCACACAGAATTTGGCTAGGCAAAGATCAGTATCTCTCACATTTCAGTTTCAGAGATAGGAGAGAGTATTTGCAAAGGTACAAGAAAATGCAGAACATAAGAGAGTATAGCTCATTGGAGGATAGGCTGGGAACATAGAGTGCCTGTTGGAGGGTTGGGTGAGACATGTCTGGAGAAAAAAAAAGCTACTATTAATAGCTAATATTCACTGAATACTTATAATTATCAAACACAGCTAAATGCTTTATGTACATTATTTAATTCTTACAACAATACTATGTATCAGTGTTATCCTAATTGTACAGATGCAGGAAATGAGGATTAGGTAAATTGAACAACTTGCCCAAAGCTACATAGGTCGTAAATTATGCATGGGAGCTGGATCATGGAAGAGCCTTATGTGCCATGCTAAGTTGCTTGGGCTTTATCTTGAATAGGTTGAACAGCCATTGAGGTTTTTCTTTTTTCTAATCCCTTCTCTTAAAGAAATAAATTAGAGGAACTAGTCCAGAAGAAATATCTCTGGAAGTTCTGGATAAAAACTGAGGAAAAAAATCCAAAATCAAATCCAAAAGGGTCTAGGAAAAAAGAAAAGTCTAGACATAAAGCTAAACATGACAGAGGCTGAAGGAGGCTTCTTGATGGTTGGTTTAAAAAGAGAAGTGATAAAATCAGACATGAGGGATTTCATAAAAGAGAGGAGGTGGAGGATTCAGGAAATAGCTTGGGGAACTAGGTAGCTATTAAAATTTATGGAGATTAGAAATGTAGGTGGAGGAATAAATTCATTTGGGGTTTGGTGCTTTTGTGGTATGCTTGGTCAGTAGAACTGGATTCAAGTCCTCATTCCATTAATTACTATTCAGGTGACCTTCGGCAAGTAAGTTAATCTCAAGCAACTTCAATCTGTATTCTCATCTGTTAAATGGGAAGACTCTTACTTATAGGTAAGATTGTACTCCTGTGATTATCAAATTAGACAATATATGTGAGATGCTTTGTGCCCTAAAAACTGTATACAATAGAGGTTATGATGAGTATGTATGTGTAGATTCAGGTGCATAACCACATTTTCAGTCTCCAGAAATTTACATTACAACACTACATCACAATTTACTTTCAGGATATTCATGTCATAAAGCACTCTTTTATGACTCTAGCCACATAAGTGATTTTTTTTTATTTCAGCATATTATAGGGGTACAAATATTATGGTTATGTATATTGCCCACGCCCCCCTCCCCCCTCGAGGCAGAGCCTCAAGCATGACCATCCCCCATACGTTGCACATCTCACTCATTATGTTTGTATATACCCATCCCCTCCTCCCTCCCACCCACCCAACACCCGACAAATGTTATTCCTACATGTCCACTTAGGTGTTGATCCATTAGTACCAATTTGCTGGTGAGTACATGTGGTGCTTGTTTTTCCATTCTTGAGATACTTCACTTAGTAGAATGGGTTCCAGCTGTATCCAGGAGTATACAAGAGGTGCTATATCACCATAAGTGATTTTTAATTGAAATTTTTGCTGAGATGATTATAGATTCATATACAGTTGTAAGAACAAATGTGGGGTGATCTTGTGTACCTTTTACTTGGTTACCCTCAATGCCAACATTTTTCAAAACTATAGGAAAATAGCACAGCTTGCATATTGACATAGATACAATTCACCAGTCTTTTTCAGAGATCTCTAATTTAACTTGTACTCTTGTGTATGTGCATCTGTGTGTTTACTTCTATACAATTTCATTACATGTGTAGGTTCATGTATTCACTACTACAGTCAAGATACTGAATAGTTCCATTACCACAAACATCCCTTTTGTTGCCCTTTTGTAGCCATGCCCACTTACCTTCCACCCACCCATTTCCACCCCCTAACAATCACTGATACCTTCTCTACCTCTATAACTTTGTCATTTTAAGAAAGTTATATGAATGGAATCATACAGTTTGTGGCCTTTGGGAATAGGCTTCTTTTTAATACTTAGCATAGTTCTCTGTAGAGTGATCCAAGTTGTCGAATGTATCAATAGTTCATTCCCTTCTATTGCTGAGTGGTACTCCATGGTATGGATATACCACAGTTTACTATTCATCCAGTGAAGGGTATATAATCTATTTTCATGTTTTGGTTGTTACAAATAAAACTGCTATGAGCATAAGTTTTCATTTATCTGAAATAAATGTCAAAGAGTATAATTTCTGGCTCATATGATAAGCACATATTTAGTTATGTAATTAACTGAAAAACTGTTTTCCAGAATGACTGTACCATTTATATTCTCACCATCAATGTATGAATGATATAATTTCTCTGCATCCTTGCCAGCATTGATGTTGTCACTATTTCTTATTTTAGATATTCTGATAGGTGTGCCTTTAATTTAATTTCCCTCATGGCTAATTATGTTGAACAAATTTCACCTGTTTATTTGTCATCTGTATATCCTCTTTATGAAATGTCTGCTCATGTGTTTGATCTATTTTTAATTGCATTGTTTATTTTTTTACTGTTGAGTTTTGAGAGTTCTTTTTATATTCTAGATACTCATTCTTTGTCAGATATGCTGTTTTTGGATACTTTCTACAAGTCTGTAACTTTTCTTATCACATGAGCTATTACAGAGCAAAAGTTTTTAATTTTAATGAGTTCCAGTTTATAAATTTTAATTTTTGTGTCTTGTGCCTTTGGTGTCAGCTCTAAAAACTCTTTGCCTAGCTCTAGATTCTGAAGATTTTCTATTACAATTTTCTAAAAGTTTTATAGTTTTGAGTTGCATTTAAATCTATGATCCCTTCAGTTCTGCCCACGTGGGCTCCCTCACCTCCTGAGGCCAGCTCCCAAATCTTCCCCCTGTGTCCCCTAACAACCTACAATTTAATCCAGCAATGCCAGTATTTGGTATCTGCCAAAAGGAAAAGAAGGCTTTTCATCAAAGAGACATCTGCACTCAAATGTTTATTGCACCATGATTCACATGCAAAGATGTGAAATCAAACCAAGTGCCCATCAATTCATGAGTGGATTCATAAAATGTAGTATATGTATACCATGGAGTACTACTCAGCCTTTAAAAAAGATGAATTATCAAATCTAGGAGTCTCTTGGACTAATCCATGGGGTTTTTTAGATATAATATCATATCATCGGTGAAGAGCGAGAGTTTGATCTCATCTGCCCCCACTTGGATGCCCTTAATAACCCTCTCTTGCCTGATTGGTATAGTTGGGACTTCGAGCACTATGTTGAATAGAAGAGGAGATAGTGGGCATCCTTGTCTAGTTCCAGTTTGAAGTGGGAATGGTTTCAATTTTTCCCCATTCAGTATGATATTGGCCATGGGTTTGTCATAAACAGATTTGATAATTTTAAGGTATGAGCCACCTATTCCTATTTTGTTAAGAGTTTTTACCATAAAGGTGTGTTGGACTTTGTCAAATGCTTTTTCTGCATCTATTGAGAGAATTATATGGTCTTTGTTCTTGTTTTTATTTATGAGGCGAATTGCATTTATAGACTTGCGTATGTTGAACCAGCCTTGCATCCCTGGAATAAATCCCACCTGGTCATGGTGAATTATTTTTTTGATGTGCTGCTGAATTCTATTAGCTAAAATTTTGTTGAGGATTTTTGCATCTATATTCATGAGGAATATTGGTCTGTAATTTTCTTTTTTTGTTGTGTCCTTCCTTGGCTTTGGTAGCAAGGTGATATTGGCTTTGTAGAATGGGTTAGGAAGGATACCATCCTTCTCAATGTTGTGGAATAATTTCTATAGTATAGGTATGAGTTCATCTTTGTATGTTTGTTAAAATTGTGAAGTGTAGCCATCTGGTTCGGGACTTTTCTGTTTGGGGAGGTTATTAATTATTGCTCCAATTTCTGAGCTTGAGATTGGTCTGTTTAGGAATTCTGTTATCTCCTGGGTGAACTTAGGGAGGTTGTATGTTTCCAGGAATTTGTCCATTTCCTCCTCATTATGTAGTTTTTGGGTATATAGTTTTTTATAGTAGTCAAAAATAATGTTTTATATTTCTGTGGTGTTTGTTGTGACCTCTCCTTTTTCATTTCTTATTGAGTTTATTAGAGTCCTTTCCCTTTGAGTTCTTGTCAATCTAGCAAGAGGACTACCAATTTTGTTTATCTTTTTGAAAAACCAGCTTCTGGTATTGTTGATCTTCCATATAATTCTCTTGTTTTCAATTTCATTTAGTTTTGCTTTGATCTCAGTTATGTCTTTTCTTCTCCTAGTATTGGAATTGGTTTGCTCTTCTTTTTCTAATTCCTTGAGTCTATTCATTAGGTTGTCAATATCTAAGATTTCTAAGTTTTTTGGATGTGAGCATTTATTGCTATTAGTTTTCCTCTTAGGTATGCTTTTGCTGTATCCCACAGGTTTTGGTAAGATGTTTCTCCATTATCATTGTGTTGAAAGAAACTCTTGATTTCCCTCTGAATTTCCTCCTTGACCCAATAATTCTTCAATAATAGATTGTTTAGTTTCCATGACTTTGTGAAGCATTGAGTATTTCTACAGGAACTGAACTCTAATTTTATACCTATAGTCAGAGAAGACACATGATATAATTTCTATTTTTTTCCTTTTTTTTTCCTTTTATTTCATCATATAATGGGGGTACAAATATTGTTATGGTT
>VBSM01000568.1:2868945-2902952 GCA_008086735.1 Cheirogaleus medius
ATGGCCTATATCAAGAAATCCCAAAACAACAAATGCTGGCGAGGATGTGGAGGGCATTGTGTTTTTAATTTCAGTTTTCACATGTTCATTGTTAGGATATAGAAATATGATTAATTTTTGTGTGTTGGTTTTATAACCTGTGACCTTGCTGAACTCACTTATTATTCCTAAAATTATTTTATAGATTTCCTTGGGATTTTCAATGCAGGCTATCATATTTGAGCATAGAGACAGTTTTATTTTTCTCCTTCCATTTGTATGCCTCTAATTTATTTTCCTTGCTTATTGCAGTGGCTAGCACTTTAGTATTATGTTAAATAAGAGTGGTAAGAGTGGATATCCTTGGCTTGTTCTTGATATTAGAGGAAAAACATTCTGCATTTCACCATTAAGTATGATGTTACCTATATGTTTTTTGAACATATTCTATATCAAGATGAGGAAGTACCCTTCTATTCCTAATTTTATAAGAGTTATTAATCACAAATGGGTGTCACATATGTAATTTAAAATTTTCTAATTGTCCTATAAAATATTTTTTATAAAAATGTGTTAATTTGAATATATTTTATTTAACCTAGTATAATGAAGTATTATTGTTTCATCATATGATGAACAGAAAGACTATTAATGAGGTATTTTACATTCTTTTTTGTACTAAGTCTTGTAAATCTGGGGTATATTTTACAGTCATAGCACATCTTAATTCAGACTAGCTAAATGTGGCTAGTAGCTACTGTATTGGACAGAGCAGGTCTAAAGCAGCAAAACCTCAGGGAAGAAAGAGTAAATATCTTCTTAACCAAGGAACTTGAGTTGATCAACTTTGTTGGGTTTTTTTCTCCTTAATCTTTTTGAAGGTCCCATGGTGATCAGAATAGCATAGTTCTTCTGAGTATTGTGAGTTCTCAATTCAAACTGATGTATAGCGTAATAATTTTATGCTCTAAACAAAATGTAGTTTCACTTCTAAATTATTTTAGTTTGATATTGAGGAAGTCAATAGATAGAGGAATAATTCCTGGTGGCCATCTTTTATCCAATTTGGTCACTAGCTCAGTTAGAGCCCCTGGATTAACCATATGAGCATGACCTAAAATCACAGGATATCAGTGGAGTGGGAGGGGTGTCAAAGTCTAAAATTATAGTTATCTCACCAAAGAGCTGTGTAACCTTGGATAAAACCCTTGACCTTCTTGAGCCTCAGTTTACCCATCTAAAAGTAAAGACTCTCAAATCTCTTCAAGTTTGAGGACTGTAAGAAAGCTCTTTGATTCATGTACTCTGTCAATAAATATTTGTGAGGGCTCTATTATGTGTCAGAAGCTGTACCTGCAGATAGCAAACTTTATTCTTTACTCTTTGCTCTCTTGGGGCTTATAGTCTATTACGAGAGATATATAATTAAATAAACATTTTCAAAAATAAGTTACAGTGATGAAAATGCTAGAGGAAAAATCCAAGGTTATCTAGCATACTTGGCAAGGGGAAAAGACCAGGAAAGGCTGAAACATGCTGACAAAGCATGTTGGTCAGTAGATTTTTGTCCCATTGTTAAACTGATTTATGCTAAAAGCTAAAGCATCAGCATAAATTTAAGTATATTTCATGATTATATTCTAAATGACTATAAATTAAACACAGTATTCTAAGACAGAGGACTTTTCTCCTTGTGGACAGAAACTATATAATATTAATAATGATAAAATTATTTTGAGCAAAACAAGAATGTCTGTTGTAGGGCTTTGAGAATGTGGCATATAACAACTGTAAAAGGAACTGGGTTTGTTTAACCTGGAAATGACTTGGGGTTTGAGTAGGGTAGGATATAAGGTAGCTTTATTCAGATAAAGTGTTTCGAAGTGTTGTCACAGGGTAATGACAACAGTTTTGTTCTGTGTAATCCCAGGGAGGAAGCTGCATAAAGATATCAGCTAAATTTAAGAAAAGACTTTCTAATAGTCAGTGGGGTCCACAGTCATGGTGGGAGGGTTGTGGGTTTGGGGGAGATTAAAGTTCTAGTAAGTTTGTTGTACTTGATGACCTTCATAGTTCCTCTCGACTTTGTTATTCCAGAAAATTCTACATCATTTAGGGAGATGAAAAACCAAAGAAACGCATTAGGTTGTTTTTCTAATTTTGAAAATGGAATGTAGACAAAATGCAGACATTAGGTAGGAAAAAAAACAGGGAGGTAGAATTTAAAAAGTCAATAACTCAGAGAAAGCCTGGAAGCTATCTAAAAACCAAGGATATGTGTGGCTGGAGATCAAAAATACCAGGGACTTGGAAAAAACCAAACAACCACAGCATAACTACCTGGCCAAATCAAAGAAGCTATTGCAAGGAGAGAAGGCATCTTTCAAAGACTTGAAAGACAGTCCAAATCTGGAGAACAGGGAATCACACAACTTGTAAGGCTCAGGGTGGGGGTGGGATGGTAGAAATTTCTAGGAACTGAGGATGGGGGATGGGTGGGAGCAGGGAGACTTCCTGATGAGGCACAGCATTTAGTGGTGTGATCTGTCCCAGGGTGAAAGAGATGGATGATAGTTTCTCTTCTTTGTTTTATCATTCCAATATTTATCATTTTACCACTGCCCTATCCTGATATTCTGCCCTCCAAGTATCTTTCTTTATCTTTCAATCAAAGTATATTATTTTTACACTTACTTTAAGAAAACTTTGTTTTATATTCTAAATTTAAAAAGCAGAAAACTTGAACCTCTGCTCACTCATCAAAAACTCGAGTTAGTAAAGATGCTCTTATTTATATATTGACTCTTGAATGAGTTTTTCCCTCATTTAAATCAATATCACTTGATAACAAAAAGTTTCCTACTTCTGATTTTAATGCTACAGCCAAGCTGAGATTATGATCAGTGGGAGTGGTAATGGGAAAGGCAGATAATCAAGAATTTCTATCTCTTTGTTCTATTTATAGTGGCAGAACCTATTCTTTTCATAGTTCCTAAAATAAGAAGAAAGCCTAAGAAATCAGAATTATTTGCTTTGGTATGACAGTAAGGGTGAAAACGTATTTGAAGGAGGACACCAAGAAACCCACTGCTTGGTAGGAATGAAAGGAGTGGATTGTCAAGGGAGTACATATAGATCTGCTATAGTCCTACTGAGATTTCATTTCAAACCCAAAAGAGAGCCATTCTTGAGTCTTTAGTTGTATTAAACTCCATCCTTAGTGGCAACCTGGATCTGAGTTCCCTCTTTATTTAAGACTTCATATGAACCATATGCTTTTATAATTAAGAATTGATGAAACCATTTTTGAGAGAAGTTGAGTTATTACCAACAAATGTTTTCTATTAGTGGGATGTCTCACATACTCTTCCCATAAAATGGCAAGATGGCTGATGTCAATAATTAAATTATGATTAGACATAGATCTGTGACATTTCCAAATTCATTTGTCAAATCTCTTGCTGGTATGCCTGCTATTTCACTGATAAATGGCTCATCCAGATGTTGACGTGTTATAGTAGATTTGAGAACAAGTTCTGTTGTTTGAAATTTCTCTACTTTGCCTTGCAGCAATGCATTCTTAGGGGAAAATAATGACAACCTAGTACTGAGCTTGTTACCTCCAGGCTTGAACACTGGTAGGCACTCAAGGTTAAACAGAGACTGTTCCACACCATCTAGCGGGTAGCAGGAAGGAATGGGAGCTATTCTGTCCTCTCCAGCTATTTCAGGAGGTAGATATTCAGATTTTTTTCTTGGAAGTCTTAGCGTCTCAGCTCTGGTGAAGTATGGGAACATACTTCTCAGTAATTATAAAATGGCCCAATACAACAAACTTGGAACTATTATACCTGAATTAAGACACATGAGAACAATTTCTTCATTGTCACATGCCAAGAGTGATATCTTTTGCTTGCCTCACAATTATAAAAAATGTCTCCTATTTGGATGGTGGTTTACACATTCCAAAGTATGCTCACTTTTTTGGTCTCATTTAATATTCTCAATAGCTTCTTGAGGGAGATGTAACTGTCCTTATTTTACAAATGAGGAAATAGGTTTGGAGAGATTAAGGAACTTTTTAAGGATTTCACAGCTGTGAAAAGGCAAAGCTGGACTTCATTAAAACCCGTGTTCCCTGGCTCCAAATCTAGTGTTCTTATGCAGGTATTGCACTTCCTCTCATTTAATGGCCAAGAAAGCCTGAAACTGAAATAGGTCACATGATAAGTAAACGGCAGAACTGGGACATTGCAAAATTTCAAGACTTGAACATTCTCTTTCTACTCCTTCACAATTACTTCTTGTAACATTTGAAACCAACACACACACACAAATGTTATTTCTCCACCTGAGACTCTTCAGTGAATCCTCACTGCATTTTAAAATACAAACCCAACTTCTTTCCATGGTTTATAAATCCCTCCCTCACACCTGAGGGATATGGTATGGCCTCTGTTCAGTATACTATTACCCCCACGTGTCTTACTTTGGGTTCCTCCCAAACAGAGCCTCCGATAACAACTTGAAAGTCAGTAGTTTATCAGGGAGGTGAGCCTAAGAAGCAGGAATAAGGCAGCAGAAAATATGAGACAGGGAAGAAAAAAATGGCAATATTAGGGGGGCCATTATTGAAGTTGTTTATGGAGGAAATGGGGGCTTGACTCTGCCGGGATGTGACAGAGAAATCATTGAGGAAAACTTCCCTGGTATCGCCCAAAATTCAGACATACAGATACAAGATGGACACTGAACACTGAGAAGATTCATAGCAAATAGCTTATCTCCAAGACACATAGTAATTAACCTGGCTGAAGTCAAAATGAAAGAGAAAATTCTGCAAGCAGCAAGACAAAAGCATCAGATAACTTACAAATGAAAACCCATCAGGCTAACTGCAGACTTCGCAGCAGGAACCTTACAAGCCAGAAGGGATTGGGACCCCATGTTCAATCAATGACCAGACCTGCCCTGCATGAAATACTCAGAACAGCATTATACACAATCAACACAAAAGATACCCACCAGTGTAAAATCACCTACCCCCCCATAAAACTCACAACAATAGAATGAGAGTTAAAACAAAGCAATAAGGGACTATACAACAGGATGAACAGATCAACATCCCATATATCAATGCTCCACCTAGGACTTCTCTTTACTAGGTCCAGGCTGGGCCATCTCCTATTGCACAAATGAACAGAAGACTTATCCTACTCCTCCCAACCACTGGCCTGAGGCAGGGATGCAGACTTTAGTTCTCAAAAAGGAGGAGAGGATGTTTTAAAGAGACAGAAAATATTTTCGCTATTTTTTCCAGGCCATTTCCTCTGTTACACTACTACATGCCTTCAGTGGCCAGTGGGCTACCAAGTTTCTTGGAAGCTTTTCCACCCCCACAAGCCCAGACATGGTGGCAAACAAGCACTAGTGGAGAGAAGTTGTGTGATCCCAGAGTTTGGACATTCCGTGAAAGGTTCCACTCCAAGAAGAATAACCCGAGAGGACAGAGAGCCAGCTTTCTTCCATTCAGATGCTTTTCCTTCCCTGTCCCTTCCTCATCCACTGCAACTGGGAAAATAGTTTAAGCCAAGATACTGGTAAGCACCTGCCTCTCCCCATCAAGCATGTGTCACAGGCTGAGGTTTCCATGGAGAGTGGGACCCATGCCTTTCCCCTTGGGGACCTGCAGTGGACCCAGGGTACTCAATCTGGGAGTTCTCTGCCCACTGGCATTTCACTGAGTGTCAAGTGAGTGGATCAGACTAGCAAGCTGGACCCTGTGCACCCCAGACTCAAGCAGATTGCTGGGGGATTTGGGGGGGTGTCTAGGAGCTGGACTCAGGTTGCAAGGCAACCCATGAGGACAGAACTGATGGGAGAATACTATGGGGTCACGAGACACAGTAATCTGGGAGAGTGTCTATCCCCCTCCCCAGGAGGGAAACTGCTCTGTTGGATTAGTGCTGGTTGTCTGGTGAGGAAAAGCCCAGCCATGGGATCCATAGCAACCAAGAATGGTGCATTCAGGCACTTGGGCTAAATTGAAACTCTGGCACCTTTCCCAACCATTACAACTGGGAGAGCAGTTTGAGCCAAGAATTTGGCAAGTTGCAACCTCTCTCCAGCAGGTGCATACTCCAGGCTGAGGTCTCCACAGAGAGCAGGGCCCATGCCACTTCCCTTGAGGACCTGCAGTGGACAAGGGGAGACTAATCTGGGACCTTCCTACCCACCAGAGTTTCACAGAGACACACACTAGCAGGTCAGACATGCAGGCCAGGTGGAGGTTTGAGAGCTGGACTTAGGTGTAGAGGGAGCCCACACATACAGAACTGATGGGAGAATACTGTGGGGCTCTGAGACATGGCAATCTGGGAGAGCACTGACTCCTCCCCACATGAAAGCTGTACTATTGGATTAGCGTGGGTCATCTGGCAGGGAAGAACCTGGCTCTGCACCAAAGCAACCAAGCATTTAGCACCCCCTGCCATGAACAGCCCTTCCCATCTGGAGAGCCTGCCCTGACTTTCCTCCCAGTGGGTTCCCTTAGGGGATTGGAAAACAACCTCTGGGCCCTGCTGAGGCTTTGCAGAGCCTTCCAGGCTTGAGCAACTTAACCATGTTCTGCCTTACTCCTCCACTCACCTCTGGTATAGTGGGTATCAAGTGACCCCCTGGGAGCTATGAGCCCCCTCCCTGTCTGCTGCACTGAAGTGCTCCACCTGAGGGACTAGAGTTTACCATGCACACAAAAGAACTTATCAGCAGTTGGCTCGTTCATGCAAGCATCAACCTCTGACAAGGAGGAAAATTCTATAGCTCATCACAGCATCTAGCAACTCAATCAAACAGGGTGTGGCTGATTCTTACAGGTACCACCCAACATCTCAGAGAGTAAGCTAGGGGACACAATACAATTTATACTGATGAGAAGAGTTGAAGACAGCAGGATAGAGGCAACCTGAGGGGACATGGTTTATTGGGAGAAAAACAAAGATTATGGGCAACTCGATCTGTGAGGGGACTCCCTCTTCCACTGCATACCTCTGGGCTGATTGGGGTGTTACAGCAAGTGTTACAGCGACTGACCAGGGAAGGAAAGAACTGAGCGACACACAGAGGGTCGGAGAATCAGCCTTTATTTCACCGGCAGGCTCAGAGGGGCATGCCACCAAATTCTGAGCGCTGCTTCCTGTTTTTCTCCAGTTTTATACTTTTCTTGAGGTTACACACAACCAATCAACTATGAGCATAAAGAGTTATCCAATCAGTGGTGGAATTCAAAAGCATCCAATCAGCAGCAAGCTTTACATATGTCCAATCTGTAGTGAGTTCAGCCATGGGGCCATAGGTGGGGTTTTTTCCCTGTCATTCCCCCCTTTTGATGCCCTTATCAATTAACACAGTGGCATCAACCTCTCTATGAATCTAATAACTGCATTGAGCAAGCAGGGTCCCATGGTTACCATCAGAAGGATAGAGGTTCAGCTAGGGGCAATAGCTACAACGTCCACTGTCCTAAATTAAAGCCCCAAGCCTGTTCTAACTCCTGTTTTCTCTTGTGGATTCTTTCTTTTAGCCCTTTGACTTTGGTACAATTCCTGATTGGTTTACATAGTAACAGCATTCTTCCCCCAGGAACACACAAGTCCCCCCCTTTTCTGCTGTAAGTCAAGTGCCCGTCTATTCTGCAGCGTTTGCCAGTGAGTCTAGCTGACTCTGGAGGGATAGCAGGGAGTCCTATCCCAGCTGCTATCCCTCCCCCTATAGGGCTCGTTTGCTCCGGACATGGCTTAAGAGGTTACTAGTTCCTCCATTTGGAAGATGGCCAGGGTCAGGAAGACTAGAGTACTTGAGGGGCAGTTGGTTGTGTCTATTGGAGCGGGGGCCCAGAGAGTCCCAACCAAGAACAACACATGTAAAGGCACCCATGTAGACCCAGAAAAGGATTACCAAGAAGCATTTCTGTAAGTTAGTTCAGTCTCTTGGGGCGGAGGCCCCGAGTCCAATTCCCAAGAAGACTGTCAGTATTATTCAGGGACAATCCGTCTTAGCAGGCAGGCATCTGAGCCAGATCCTGTTGACTTTGTTGCACCGTCCAATGGTTGGTCGCATCATCTGTCTCGGCTCGTTTCTCCCAGGAATGGTGGATCCATGGGGTGACACCTGCAACTTTAACAGCAGTGGGGGTAACTAATATCACAGTATAGGGTCCCTTCTAGGTGGGCTCTAGGGGTTCCTTCTTCCAACCCTTTACCCAGACCAGGTCCCCGGGTCGATGGGGGTGGACTGGGAGTCCCAGTCCAATTTGGTTTCTCTCTTGAACAGTCTGGTGTATAGTGGCCATGCTTTTAGCTAAGGCCTGGAGCTGTTGGTCTAGGTTTAATTCTCCCAGGTGCCTGGTGTCCCTTCTCAGGCATTTGATGATGGGGGGTGGCCTGCCATATAGGATCTAAAAGAGTGAGTACCCAGTGGGGCCAGGGGTGCATCTCACCAGGAGTAAGGCAATGCTTAACATATCTACCCAGGGTAGTTGTGTCTCTTGACAGAGTTTGACCAACGTAACCTTGAGAGTTCGGTTCATGCGCTCCACTTTCCCTGAGCTCTGTGGCCTATAGGCCATGTGTAACTTCCACTGAATACCTAATGCCTTGGAGAGGATCCGTGTAACTTCTGCAGTGATACTGGGTCCGTTATCGCTGCCGACGGAGAGAGGCAAGCCATACCGGGGGATGACCTCTCTCAGCAAGAGCTTCACTACTTCTCTGGCCTTCTCAGTTCAAGTGGGGACAGCCTCAACCCAACCTGAGAAGGTACATATCATAACCAGCAAGTACTTGTATCCCTGGCTTGATTTGATTTCCATGAAATCCACTTCCACATCCTTGAATGGGGACACCCTTGAACTGGGACACCCAGTGTGCTGAATTCCTGGGGCTGGCCTTGGTTTAGCCACTGCGTTGTTCCTGGCACAGATCTGGCACTAGGCGCTGTCATTGTCACTGAGGGGAGTTTAGCTATATAATAATATCAGGCAAGCAGCTGGGTGAGGGCTGTTTTTCTCCAGATGAGTCAGATTATGATACCAAGACACAATGGGATAGGCCAGCTTTCCCGGGATGAAGATGGTTTGGTTGGGCAACTGCTGCCATCCATCTGTGTTTTTCTTGGCCTGTTCCTGCTCTGCCCATTGGTCTTCCTCTGGCATGTACCTGGGTTTCTCTGGCCACTCGGGGGCCAGGAGGATCTGGCATTTGGCAGTGGGATCCTCTAGTTGTCCTGATGTGTTCATCAAAGCCACTACTGCATGCGGGACCTGCACATGGATATTTTGCCCAAGTGTAAGCTTGTCCACTTCTTTGATTAGCAAGAGGGTTGCTGCCAGTGCTCACAGGCAAGGTGGCCATCCCGACACTACAGAGTCTAGCTGTTAGGACAGATAGGCTACTGGCCTCTGCCAGGAGCCCACAGTTTGTGTCAGTACCAACATAGCTACCTGCTTCTTGTGGATGAACAGGTTGAAGTTCTTGGTGCTTCCCATTCAAAAGTGAACAGCGGTTGGCTTGTTGGAGCCAGTCACAGGCAAAAGAATGCATCTTTTAGGTCTAGGCAGGAGAACCAGGTGGCATCTGGTGGGATGAGTCCCAGGAGGGTGTACGGGTTCGAGACCACTGGGTGGAGGGTCACCGTGGCCTCGCTGAACAGTTGCAGGTCCTGGACAGGGCGATACCCTCCTCTGTTTGGCTTCTTGATAGGCAGGAGCGGTGTGTTCCAAAGAGACTGGCACTCCACCAAGATCCCTTCCTGCTTAAGCCTCTCCATGTGTTCCCGTATCCCTTCTCATGCCTCATTGGAGAGGAGGTCCTGCTGTCTCCTGACTGGCTGGGCACCAGGCTTCACCTCATTCACTAAAGGGGCATGCTGTGCGCAAGGCTGGGGGTGGGTTATCTTCTGCCCAGACCAGCGAGAAACCTTGCCGGAATTCAGTGGGATTTTGCTCCTCTGTGGCCTCCTCATATAACTTCCACTCTGCCTCTCATGGCAGGGTGACTGCCATTACAAGGGCCGTCCTCGGGGTGCTGATCCTGAGACTCACAGCTCCTTCAGGATGGAAGGTGATCTGTGTGACAAGTTTGCTTGGCAAGTCCCATCCCAAGAGAGGCACCGGACAGTCTGGCATGTAGAGGAACTCGTACCTTATCTGATGGCCCCCCATTTGGCATACCCAGGACTGGCAGAAAGGTCTGGTTACCCGAGTCCTGGTAGCTCTGACTATAGTTGTTTCCTGCTTTGTGAGCAGGGCCACAGGGGTTGTCACAACTGAGTGTGCTGCTCCAGTGTCCACCATGAATGTCATTTGTTGGCCCCCTACTTTCATCTTGACCGCAGGTTCCCAAGGGCCAAGATTGAAGGAACCCGGTCAGCCCTTACTCGGAGTCAATGCCAGCGAGCCCCACTAGCTCTTGGGTTTCCAGTTCCTGTTGGATAGTCCCAAACGGGGCCCTCTCTTGTGACAGGTGACTTCTCTTATGGGGGCATTCATTCTTCCAGTGGCCAAACCCCTTGCAATTGGCACATTGGTCTCTTGCCAGGAGTGCCCGTCCTCTGGTCCCCCCCTTTCGTGGGTATCCAGGCCACTTGGATGGGTCGGGTCTACCGAGGGCAGCGGCCAGGAGGGAGGCCTTTTTCTTCATCTTCTGATCTTTCTCCCTCTGAGCGGTCTGGTCCCGGTTGATGTACACCTTCTGGGCCACCTCCATTAACTGTGTGATGCTCATGCCTGCGAATCCTTTGAGTTTCTGCAGCCTCCGCTGACAAACGCTGCATTCACCATTCTCTGGTTTTCGGCTGCCTCCAGGTCAAAAGGTGTGTATATTAGGTATGCCTCATAGAGGTGCTCATAGAAGTCATTGGGTGACTTCCTCTGGCTTAATTAGGGCAACCTTGTTCATGTTGGTCGGCTTCTTGGCCCCTTCCCACACTCCTTGGAGAAGAGCCTCTCGGTACCGCTCGAGTGCCGCTTGTCCTTCTGGTGCATTGAAATCCCACTCTGGGTTGGTCTCGGGCACTGCTCGTGATGCCCATTGTTCCACATCCAGGGTGCCCACAAGCACCTGTTCCTGCAGCCACTTCCGAGTTCCAGTCATGATCCAATGCCGTCGGTACTGAAGAGGGTCAGTAGGAGTTGTCGGCAATCTTCCCACTTGGGACAGTGAGTCTGGAAGATAGATTTCAGGAGGTTGACGAGGGAATGCGGTTTCTCCGAGTAGGATGGGGTATGGTGTTTCCAATTCAATAGGTTGGTGGTGGAGAAAGGCTGATAATACAGGGCAGGTTGCCCCGGCTGGATGGTTCCATCCTCCTGAACCTGCAGCAGACCTCGCATTTCATGCAGAGGCATCTGGAAGGCTGGGGTAAGGGGTTGGGCAGACCGCAACTGGCAGACAAGTGGTGGAGATGCCTGCAGTGGAGAAACCAATGGTGGCGGGGTGGCGGGTGCAGTCGGGGGTGCCCAGGAGGGTGGTGTGACTTGTGGGTTATAAGGCGGTGGTGGGTCCTCGATCGGGTCTCCTTGATGTATGGGCTTTGCCTTGAGATCACAGACTCTCTGAGTCCCTAGAACCCTACTCTGTCCCTTGTCAGCACAGAACCGAACCCAAGAGGGCATAGTTTGGGCGATCTCCAGCCACAAATCTATGTATGGGAATTGATCTGGGTGACCCGGAATCCCAGTCACCACTCTCCATACTGAACGTATAGTGGGCAGGTCAAGGGTTCCCTCTGCAGGCCAGCCTACTCCAAAGGTCAGCCACTCCAACTCACAGAAGGTTCTTAATCTGCCAGGTGTCATTGTGACCCCATATCTGCCCTTAAAGACTGTTTCGAAATTTATCAGCATGCACTTTAGAACTGTTGGCTTGGATTCGGACCTGCCCATGTTTTAACTGGTTTAACCAGCGCTCCCGTTCCCAACACCACCGACAACACTCTTTTTCTGAACCTTGTCCCTGCCCAGATTCTGGTCCCTGCTCCGGCTCCTCCCCTTTCTCTTTCCTCATGAGTGGCATTGCAAGACAGACAAGGGGTAGGGGCTTCTCTCAGGTGTCCATCTGGCTGCGTCCCTTGTGGGAACTTAGGCACGTCTTGGCTAAGGCGTACCCATATAAAGCCTGGTCCTGGTCACTCCCTATCATGGGGAGTGAATCCCCGTTATGCCCTATAATGTCACCACAGAACCGCAGGTTAGGACCCACTCAAACCCCATAGCCAAAGACATGGGGCCACAGACACAATGACCGCAAGCAGTCACTGAGTTCCTTTTACTTCACACATTCACACAGAGGTTACACATTCTCTCCTGTGGGGGTTCCCTGTCCTTAGGAGGTGATCAAGCTCCTCTTCCATCTCGCTGATGGGCCTATCTCGGGCGGGTCTTGGGACCTTACCTTGTCCCACGTCCTGGCCTTGGTCTGACTGGTCCTTCCCTCTGGAGTGTCCAGGTGAGTCCGAGGCCCTGTGGCTGGCGGGAGCTCCCGAGGAGCGAGGATTCCCACAAATGGCGCTTTGGTGCTGGCTCGTCTTAGTTGTAGAGGTCCCGCCATCTGCCGTGCCCATCCCCGATCAGGTGGCTTCAAGGGGCCAGCCTGGTCAGCTTTCCCAGTCAGAGAACCAAAGTGTTATAGCAAGTGTTACAGCGACTGACCAGGGAAAGAACCGAGCGACACACAGAGGGTCGGAGAATCAGCCTTTATTTCACCGGCAGGCTCAGAGGGGCATGCCACCAAATTCTGAGCCCCACTTCTTTGTTTTTCTCCAGTTTTATACTTTTCTTGAGGTTACACACAACCAATCAACTATGAGCATAAAGAGTTATCCAATCAGCGGTGGGATTCAAAAGTATCCGATCAGCAGGAAGCTTTACATATGTCCAGTCTGCAGTGAGTTCAGTCATGGGGCCCAGGGGTGGGGGTTTTTCCCTGTCAGGGGAGCTGCTCAGAGTCTGTGAAGAGACGTTCCACCAGAGAGCAGGTGCAGCAGAGATCTGGTGCCTGCCAACATCAGGCTTCTGCAACTGATAATATCCTGATCACTCTGGTGCACAGAGTCAGGTCTACTCAGGACCCAGCCATATAGCAGTAACCTTAACATCACCCCACCTGGCTGGGGAAGGAACAGATGCTCCCCCATGTTGAGCCCTGTGACTGTGGATTGATTATAACTCCTCCCCAGCATGGAAACTGAACAGAGGGGGAGCCTCAGACACCACAGGCACCACTTGGGAAGCCTTGGGTGACTGCCTCAGTGGGTCCTAGGTGTAGGGGGAGAACCTTGGCCAAAAAGTAGCTCCAGCCTACCTGCACAGAACCTGGACCACTGACAGAAAACCCTGCCTGTGTGACTGGGCATTAGCAGTCTCCACCTTGGTGGAGAAGCCTCCTATATGAGCCACTCTGCATCCGAAGTCCTCAGAGCTAGCTTTAAAACTCTTGCTGCTCCTGCTTCTGAGGCTCTGCCCTTGTAGCTCCAGGACCCCCGCCAGGCTCATGGCTCCACCACTGAGACTCCAGATAGTGCCTGGACCCCAAAACCCCACAAGTGAGCCCCTACCAGTACTGCAGGGCTGGCAGAACCTCCCTGAGGTCCAACATTTCCCTCAAGATCCCCCAGCCCTGAGCAGATGTCATTTTTGTACTTGGTTTGAGAAAGTCCCCAGCAAAGGGGAACAGGTGCCCTGCATACCTATTACCCAGAGCCAAAGAAGGATAATCAAGATGTGTAGAAACCAGCAAAAGAACCCTGCAACATAAAAAGACAAAATATTTCAACACCTCCAAGAAAACACAATGAAACTACAGTAGTGGACACCACCCACAAAGAAATTAACATAATAACAGAAATGGAATTCAGAATATGGATGACAAATAAGATGATTGGAATTGAAGAGAAAGTTGAAAACCAACAAAAAGGAGCTTAAAAAATATTTCAGGAAATCAATGAAAAAAATGGAAAAGTCACTAAAGAGCTACACAACATAAGGAAGGATATAATAGAGCTTGAAGAAATGAGAGTCATTCAGAGAAGTTCAAAATGCAGTTGAAAGTTTTAACAACAGACTAAACCAAGGAGAATAAAGAACCTCAGAGCTTGAAGACAAGCCTCTCAGGATAATCCAAACATTCAAAGGATCAGAGAAGAGTATTAAAAAGTCCAAGCAATCACTGCGAGAGATATGGGACTATTTGAAGCATACTAACATTCTAATTATAGGTATCCATGAGGGTGAAGAAGAAAGACCTAAAAGCATTGGAAACCTATTTGAATCAATTATTGAGGAAAACTTCCCTGAAAATACCAAAAATTCAGACATACACATATAAGATGGACATCAAACTATCCTATTTGTTATGGAAAAGATTCATAGCAAATAGGTAATCTCCAAGATACACAGTAATCAACCTGGCCAAAATCAAAATGAAGGAGAAAATTCTGCAAGCAGCAAGATAAAAGCACCAAATAGCCTACAAAGGGAAACCTATCACACTAACTGCATACTTCTCAGTGGAAACCTTACAAGCCAGAAAGGATTAGGGCCCATCTTCAATTGACTTAAACTGAACAACTGCCAGCCTAGAATTTTGTATGCTACAAAATTAAGTTTCATAATAGATGGAGAAATTAAGTCCTTTCCAGATCAGCAAACACTGAGGGAATTTGTCATGACTAGATCTGCTCAGAAAAGCATTATACACAAATCAACACAACGGAAACCTATCAGTGTAAATTCATCTAAAAAAACTCGAAAACACATATATCCTATAAAACAATAGAACAAGAGTTAAAACAAAGTGATAAGGGACTATCTAACTGGACTAACAGACCAACATGCCACATATGAATGCTATCAATCAATGTTAATAGACTTAATCCTCCTCTCAAAAGACGTGGCTGGCTGAATGGGTGAGAAAACACCACTTCAGTATCTGCTGTCTCCAGGAAACACATCTAAGCCACAAGGATGGACACAGAATTATCACAAAAGGATGGAAAAAAAATTTTCACGGAAATGAAAATCAAAGGGGAGCAGGTGTAGCCATTCTCATATCAGATACAATTGACTTTAAGCCAACAAAAGTAAGAACTGACAAAGAGGGTCATTATATAATGGTAAAGGGAGAAATTCAGCAAGAAGAAATAACAATCCTAAATATATATGTGCCCAACACAGAAGCTCCCATATGCATAGCAAATTTTACTAGAAATAAGCAAAGAAATAAATAGTACCATCATAATTTTTGAGGACCTAAATACCCCACTCTCAGAGCTTGATAAATTATCTAAGCAGAATATAAAGAAATTAGGGACTTAAACCAAACTCTAAATAAAACGGACCTAACAGACATTTACAGAACATTCTATCCTCAAACTATAGAATACATACATACCTCTTCTCAGTAGCATGGGGGACATTCTCCTAGATTGATCATATCCACAATCAATGGATCATATCCACAAAACAGATGTCAAAAAAGTCAAAAAATTGAAATAATTCTATGTATTTTCTTAGACCATAGTGAAATAAAACTAGAAATGAATCACAAGAGAAATACTCAAACACACCCAAAGTCATGGAAATTAAACCACATGCTGCTTAACAATTATTGGGTCAAGAAGGAAATTAAAATGGAAATTTAAAAATTCTCTGAGCTGAATGACAAAGGGGACACAAGCTATCAAAATCTTTCGGACACAAAGCATTCATCAGGGGAAAATTCATCGCTTCAATGCCTATATTAGAAAGACAAAAAGATCACAAATCGATAATCTAATGTCACATCTCAAGGAACTAGAAAAGGTGAGAATGGCCTTTATTAAAAAGTCCCAACACAATAAATGTTGGCGTGGATGTGGAGAGATAGGAACATTCATACACTGCTGGTGGGACTGCAAACTACTACAACCTCTGTGGAAAGCAATATGGTGATACATCAAGGAGATACAAGTAGAACTGCCATTTGATCCAACAATCCCATCACTGGGCATCTACCCAAAAGAATAAATGACATTCTATAAAAAAGACATCTGCACTAGAATGTTTATAGCAGCACAATTCACAATTACAAAGATCTGGAAACAACCCAGGCGCCCATCAATACATGAGTGGATTAATAAAATGTGGTATATGTATAGCGTGAAGTTCTACTCAGCCACAAAAAACAATGGTGATATAGCACCTCTTGTATTATTCTGGATAGAGATGGAACCCATTCTACTAAGTGAAGTATCCCAAGAATGGAAAAACAAGCACCACATGTACTCACCATCAAATTGGTATCAATTGATCAATAGCTAAGTGCATATATAGTAGTAACATTCATCAGGTGTTGGGCAGATGGGAGGGGGGAGGAGGGAATGGATATATACCCACGTATATATCCCACATAATGGGTGCAGTGCACACCATCTGTGGTATAGACATGCTTGAAGCTTTGACTCGGGTGGAGCAAGGGCAATAAATGTAACCTAAACATTTCTACCCCCAAAATATGCTGAAATATAATTTGCTGAAATAAAAAATAAAAAAATAAAAATAAAAACCTACAAAAAATACAGGAACTGAAAAAACAAGAACAAACCAATCCCAAAGCCAGCAGAATAAAATAACGAAGTACAGAGCACACCAAAATGAATTTGAGAAAAAAATACAAAGCGTTAACAAAAGACATGGTTGGATTGGATCTTTGAAAAGGTAAACAAAATTGACAGACCTCTTGATAGATTATCCAGGAACAGAAGAGAAATGACCTAAGTAAACTCAATCTAAAATGAAAAATGGGAACATATAATTGATACCACAGAAATACAAAGCATCACCCATGAATACTACATAAATATCTATGTGCATAAACTAGAGAACATAGAGGAAATGAACAAGTTCCTGGAAACACATAACCTCCCAAGACTCAACCAAGAAGAAATAGACACCTGAACAGACCAATAATAATCATTGAGATCAAATTAGTAATAAAAAAAATTCCCCCAAAAAACAAAGAAATGCCCTGGACTAGATGGATTCACAGCTGAATTCTATCAGACCTACAAAGAAGACCTGGTATCCATGATACAGAAATTATTCCATAATATGGAGAAGGGGGGAATCCTCTTGAACTCATTCTACAAAGCAAGTATCACCTTGATACCAATGCCAGGAAAAGTCACAACAACAAAAAAGAAAACTACATACCAATATCCCTTATAAATGCAGACACAAAAATCCTCAATAAAATACTAGCAAACCGAATTCAACAGCACATGAAATTCAAAAAAATAATCCATCATGACCAAGTGGGCTTCATCCCAGGGATGAAAGGATAGTTCAACACATGTAGATCAATAAATAATAAATGTGATTCACCACATACACAAAAGCAAAAACAAAGACCATATGATCATCTCACAAGATGCAGAAAAAACATTTGACTCTTTCATGATAAAAACCTTCAACAAACTAGTGCTAGAAGGAACATATCTCAGAATTATGAAAGCCATATATGACAAACCCACAGCCAACATCATAATGAATGGGGAAAAGTTGAAAGTGTTCTCCTTCTTAGAGCTGGAATAAGGCAAGAGATGCACACTGTCATCTCTCCTATTCCACATAGTGGAAGTCACAGCAAGGACAATCAGGCAAAAGAAGAATATTAAGTCTATCCAAATCAGGAAAGAAGTGGTCAAACTGTCTCTACTTGCTGATGATTTGATCTTGTATCTAAAAAAACCAAAGATTCCTCCAAGAATATTTTCAAATTAAGAAATAAATTCAGCAAAGTCTTGGAATACCAAATCAATATACATAAAACATTACCATTTCTATATACTACTAATAGTCAACCTGAGAGTCAAATCAAAGACTCAATACCATTCACAATAGCTAAAAAGAAAATAAAGTACTTAGGAATATACTTAACCAAGGAGGTGAAATATCTTTACAAGGAGAAATATGAAACTTTGAGGGAAGAAATCACAGAGGATACAAACAAATGGAAAAACATATCATGCTTATAGATAGGTAGAATCAACATTGTTACAATGTCAATACTACCCAAAGTGATTTACAAATTCAATGCAATTGTCATAAAGTTACCAAAGGTATATTTCACAGATCTAGAAAAATAATTTTATGCTTTGTTTGGAACTAGAAAAGAGCCCAAATAGCCAACGTGATCTTAAACAAAAAGAACAAATTAGAGGCATCACTTTACCAGATTTCAAGCTATACTACAAGGCTATGGTAACCAAAACAGTATGGTTACTGGTACAAGAACAAAGACATATATCTATGGATGAAAACAGAGAACACAGATATAAAACTATCCTCATATTGCCATCTGATTTTTAACAAAGAAGACTAAAAGATACACTGGGGTAAAGAATCCCTATTCAGTAAATGGTAGGGGGAATATTGGATAGCCACATGTAGAAGACTGAAACAGGTTCTGTACCTCTCACTACTCACAAAAATTAATTCATGATGGATAACAGAATTAAACCTCAGGCATGGAGCTATAAGAATTCTAGAAAAAAATGTTGGAAAAGCTCTTACAGATATCAGCTGTGGCAAAGTATTTAGGAAGAAGACCCCCAAAGCAATCACAGCAACAACAAAAATAAATATTAATAAATAGGACCTGATCAAATTAAAAAACATCTGCATAGCCAAGGACAAAATCAATACAGCAAATAGACAACCTACAGAATGGGAGAAAATATGTGCATGCTATAATTCAATAAAGGGCTAATAACCAAAATCTGCAAAGAACTCATGCATATCAGCAAGAAATAATCAAATTAAAACCACAATGAGATATCATCTTACCCCAGTTATTAATAGAATACTTTTATCAAAAAGTCCCAAAACAACAGGTGGTGGTATGGATTCAGAGAGAAGGGAATGCTTATACACTCTTTTGGGACTGCAAATTAGTCCAAACTCTCAGGAAAACAGTATGGAGATTCCTCAAAGAACTAAAAGGATACCTACCATTATAAAGTGAGCAAAAGACATGAACAGAAGTTTTTCAAATGAAGATAGACTAATGGCCAACAAACACATGAAAAAATGCTCAACATCTCTAATCATCAGAGAAATGCAAATCAAAACCACAATGAGATATTGCCTAACTCCAGTGAGAAGGGCTCTTATCAAAAAGTCCAAAAACAACAGATGCTGCTGTGGATGCAGATAAATAAATACTTACGCACTTTTGGTGAGACTGCAAACTAGTACAACCTCTATGGCTAGTAGTATGGAGATACTCCAAAGAACTAAAAGTAGATCTACCATTTGATGCAGCAATCCCACTACTAGGTACTTATCCAAAGGGAAAAAAATGACATTTTATAAAAAAGACACTTGCACTCAAATGTTTATAGCAGCACAATTCACAATCACAAAGATGTGGAAACAACCCAAGTGCCCATCAATACATGAATGGAGTAATAAAATGCGGTATATGTATACTATGGATTACTACTCAGCCATAAAAAATGGTGCTATAGTACTACGGTTTTGCAAAGTGTTAGCAATTAGGGAAACTGGGTAAAGGATATATAAAAATATCTCTGTATTATTTCTTATAACTGCATGTGAATCTACAATTATCTTAAAATAGAAAGTTTAATTTTTAAAATTGTGTATAAAAATAAACATATGCATATCCTAACCTTTAAAAAAATGGTGATCTAGTATCCTTTGTAACAACCTGGATCAAACTGGAGCCCATTCTTCTAAGTGAAGTATCACAAGAATGGAAAAACAAACACCACATGTACTCAATACTAAATTGGAGATAATTGATCAATACTTATGTGCACGTACAGAAGTAAAATTCAACGGAAATTATGCAGATGGGAAGGGGAGGAGGTGATGAGTAAATTCACACATAACGGGTACAATGCACACTATTTGGTTGATGGACACACTGATAACTTTGACTCATACTGTACAAAAGCAATTCATGTAATCAAAATGCTTGTACCCCCAGAAATTAAAAAAAGCAGGAAAATGATATGAATAGGTACTTCTTAAAAGAAGAAATACAAATGGCCAAAAAACATATGAACAATTGCTCAATTTCAGTAATCATCAGAGAAATGCAAATTAAAACCACAATGAGATATCACCTTACCCCAGTTATTAATAGAATGGCTTTTATCAAAATGTCCCAAAACAACAGGTGGTGGTGAGGATTCAGAGAGAAGGGAATGCTTATACACTCTTGGTGGGACTGCAAATTAGTCCAAACTCTCAGGAAAACAGTATGGAGATTCCTCAAAGAACTAAAAGGATACCTACCATTTGATCCAGGAAGTCCACTACTAGGTATTTACCCAAAGGAGAAGAAGTCATTATATCAAAAAGACAACTGCACTTGAATGTTATTGCAGCATAACTCACAATTGCAAAGATGTGGAATAAATCCAAATGCCCATAAGTTCATGAGTGGATCAATAAAATGTGGTATATGTATACCATGGAGTACTACTCAATCACAAAAAGGTGAATTCATACCTTTTGCAACAATGTGGATAGCATGAAGACCATTCTCCCAAGTGAAGCATTGCAAGAGTGGAAAAGCAAACACCACATATACTCTCTATTAAACTGGAACTAACTGATGAACCCACAAGTGCAGAGAGGGAAGTAAAACTCAGTGGAAAGCAACCAGTGGGGAGGGGAGTTGGTGGAGGGGAATAAACCTACCCAATGGATACAATGAACACTATTTGGGTGACAGGCACACCTATAGTCAGGACACAAGCGTTACAAAAATGATCCATGTAACCTAAAACATTTGTACTCCCTTAGTATTTTGAAATTAAAAATAAAAGAAAAATAAAATTTACCCGCAGTTTCTAAACTAATACTGATTCTCACTTTCTTTGTGCATATGCAAAGCAAATTTAAAATATGAGCCCATAGGGTGATATGAGTCAGCTTCAACTAACAATGAATATAAATGACTGGTTTTAAATGAAAATATGTTATTGGAACATATTAACATTTTCCCTTAAGGTGCTGTTCATTCTTAAGTGTGATTTTATTTTGACTTGGCCCTGATTGGTTTCTCCCCTATTCGTTCAAACACATGTCTAATTTTATAACAGAAGGTGGCATTATAGAATAAAAGTTGAAATATGGAAATTCCCTTTGTTATTTACCTTTTTGGGAATGCCTTTAATTTATTGGAGTTCAGCCAGCTTTGCTTCTAATAATCAGAAGAACTGCATTGGCAATGCAGCTGGTTCACTTGTCACATATTATGTGGTATTTGTGGTATAACTGACAGGAAAAATGAATGTGAAGACT
Organism: Cheirogaleus medius; assembly: GCA_008086735.1. Classification (NCBI taxonomy): domain Eukaryota; kingdom Metazoa; phylum Chordata; class Mammalia; order Primates; family Cheirogaleidae; genus Cheirogaleus; species Cheirogaleus medius. The sequence goes on from VBSM01000568.1 coordinate 2,890,298, forward strand.
AAGAAAAGCAGTGAACTCAGCTATAGCATTTCAGACATTGTGTTTTGTGTGGTTGTAAAATTTCATGCTTTCTTTTTCTCATGTGAAAATTTAGGTTGCCAGATGTCCTGTGCACACATAACTGGTCTGTGTTTCCTTGCCATATCCTATTTTCATCTGTATTGGAATGCATAATGGTCCCTCCATTTGAGCCAAGTCAGACACAGTTAGTTGACTACTGTTGGCATTTGTTCCCCCAACCCTTCCTTCCCCACCAATCTGGTTGGAGTATATCCCACATTCTCCAAACTGAAATTCTTCATTAAACTTTCTCACACATCTGAATCACTGTAAGGCAGAATAATAACCAAGGTGAGGCCCTGTTAGTCATGTTAAATGATGATGGCAGTTGTTTCTAGCAGTCATTGGTTTGACTTTTTAACTTTCAATTATTTTTACCAAGAAATCTTATGAACCAGAAATGAAAAAGATAACTATCTTGTGGGTTTTAATTTAAAATTTTTTTTTCTTGGTGGGAACACAAAGATTAGTCTGTTTTGACTTGTTTTCTCTAGGTTGGGCTAAAGGGATGAAAAAGCAAGCTCACATCAATTATAGCAAGTTATCATCTAGTTGGCATGCCCCAGAAATGAATTGGCATTTTAGATAATATAGTATTCTGATAAATAGAGTGCTGTTATATATGCCAATGCTTTGATTGTAAGAATACTAAAAATCCACTTAATACAATAATTATATCAAACCTAATTGAATGGACAATACAGAGTACCTGGCACATAGATGTACACACTATAGATAGAGGTCTGTGAAATTGAGATGAATTTAAATGGGCATTTTTAGTATCTTGAAGGTCCTTGGAATCATTATTACAAACTTAAGTTATTATAGCAACTTTTATTTATATAGCATTTACAACTTTCATGATGCTTTTGTAATGTGAGTTTTCCCATTTGATACTTTCTCTAACTTCATTGAGTAGGTAAAGCAAATATTATCTTCATTTATCAAGTGAAATAGACTGTACAGCTAGTAAGTGGCAAAAATAGGAATTTAATCCTAATTTCCTGGCTCTTATTGCTGTGACCTCTATATCACTCTTATTATTTAATATTTGATATCTAGTAGAATGCTAGATATCAAAGTTTACTACACTAAGAATTTCAAAAATTATCACTCCCTGTAAAACCCTTTAAAACATACTTTTAGAAATGTAAAGGTACTTTAAGAACTGGAACACATTTACATCCTTCAATAGAGTAACCATGACTATTCCAGGCACACTGTAATATCATGAAATATGAAATATTTGTTAAAAAAAAGAAAGGGAAGCTGCAAAAATATGTAGAGATCATTTTTCCTTTTAAAGTTTAAACTTAGAGAAAGTTGGCTAAAGAGGGAATTATTTTATTTTTGTCTGTGCCAAATATTGTGGAATATTTATTTTTATAAAAAGTCCTCTCCATTTAGAGAGTTTTTATAATTTGCAACTGAAGACGCCTGAATGAAAAGGTAGTTTCTTACCATTTGTCCATTATTAGATTCATTGTAAAATTCTTTTTTTTTTGACTGAAATTGTTTTTATTATAATCTTACTTACAATAGTTATATTGCTTATTATATTATTTAATATACACAAACATAAAACTGCATGTAATTGTTATGCTTTTAATTTCATATAAAATAAAACAAAAATAAAGTTACAAATTAAATATAAATAGGATACAAAACCATTGCATTGTAAAATTCTTGATGGTAGGGACGTTGTCCTGCATATGTTTGTGCGTACTTCAGTGCCTTCCTTACAATAAATCCTCAAAATAAATATTTGAGGAAAATGGAGCTTAATTTACTTTCAATTCCTTGCTTTTGACAGTTTAAACTCATCTTCATAAAATCTCAGAAGGTAAAAAGAACAGGGGCACTTCATAACTTTCTCTGTTGTCATTTTCCACATCACTATCAAATTTTTACAATATAGGCCAAGCATGCTTCTCTTCTACTTAAAACCTCCTAGTTTGTGAGATAGGGGATAGAGAGAGGAAATATTTACTTTTTATGTTATAAATTCCTGACACATGTGAATTTGTTAAAATAAGTGTGCATTATTTTACAGCAGGAGAGAAAACAATACACCCGAATCTAAAACAGAAAAAAAGAAAAGAAAAACAAAGATCCCAGTCCAAATTGCCCATAGAATAATGTTTGAACTCCTCAACCAGATAGAGAGGATGTTTAACCTGAGACTTCCAACCTCCTGTTAAGCTTCATCTTCCCACCTACACACATACTGTACACACACACACACACACACACATACACACACCCTTACTCTCCAGTGACGTAGAACTATCTTTTGCGAAGAAACCATGTTTTTTCCACCACGCTTTTTCATTTTCACTTTATTCAACCTAGAAAGCTCTGCTCTGTCTCTTGTTTACAGTGAGGTTCCTTCAAGACCCAACTCAAAACGCACCACTTCAGTCCCTAGCAGAATTAGTGCTCTCTCCTCTGTATTATCACAGCACTGTGCTACACAACAGCTTCCTCTGTTAAATTGTGATCAGAGAAAGAACAATGATACTTTACTTTACCATGGACTATGATACTTTACTGAGAGCCATGATACTTTACTATACTTTAGATATATTTGTACCTTTCTTTCTCTCCCTTTTCCCTCATCTTCCCTCCTCTTCCCTCATGCCTTGCCTGATGTATAGAAGGCATTCAATAAATGTTTGTTGAATGAATGAATTAATAAATGATTTAACAAATTAATATCTTTTTTAGGGTAATTGAACACATAATCTAGTAAATAAATATCATTAAGGTTGTTAATAAAGAGTAAAGGTATTCATCCTGAGAAGCAGTGTGGTACATTGGATGGAATCCCAACCTTGGTGTGAGACAGATCAGAGTTTATTTTGGGGATCTATCGATTCCTAGCAGCATGACCCCTGGCAAGTGACTTCACTTCACTGGTTTTCAATTCTTCGGTCTGTATAATGGGGCTAATAATATCTACCTTGCAGGCAGTTGAAAAGACCCTAATCACCCAGCACAATGTCTGGCAAAAAGCAGGTGTTCATTTAAGGGAAGTTGTTGGTAGTCTTATCAGCTGGGACATTTCAGTTTGGTGTATTTGTTGCCATCATAGAATTTAGCATTTGATTATCTATAGTAGCTGTCTAATGCCTACTAATTTTTCCTTCTTGACCACATTGTAAAACTCTCACGTTATACTTTAAACACCGTCCACAGTACCTAGCTCAATGCTAGCTACAGACAGAATTTTTAACTATGGGGTAGAATAGTGGCTCATGGTGAAAACAGAGCACTTGAACTGGAGTCAGGAGATCTTGATAGCAGTGAACTATGTTAAGTAACTTTCTTTTCTCTGGGCCTCAGCTCATTCAACTGTAAAATTAAGGGAATAAACTTGCTGAGTATTTTCCAACTCAGAAAGTCTGTGATTCTATGAGTAGATAATTGATTTCGTCTGTGAAGTAAATAATTACACTCTATTTAAATAAACCTCTGTAGCCAGATAGAAAAATGGAAAGTCCAGGTAGGTTGACCAGTCTTCTCAGTTTAGCCAGCAGTGTCCCAGGTTTAGCACAGAAAGTCCTGTGTCCCATGAATCCTCTCAGTCCTGGGAAAACCAAACACAGTTGTCCTTCCTAGCTCCAGGGTAGTTTGACCAATAAAAGGCATTTTTTTCTTTGTGGCTGCTTAAAGATTTTTTTCTTTTGAATTCCAACATTAACAAATAGTGTTAGATCTTGGGAGTAGAGATGAACACTTGAGTAGGAGAAAAAACGAGAAGAGCCCATAGTATACAAATAAGCCCCTTTCTCTGTGTAATGATAATCAAATGTTGTAGAATCTGTCACTATGGAGACTCTTTTATGTACTGTTAGGCTATGCTGCCAAGGGTAAGGATGTAGATGATTTTGTCCCTGCACTCAGGCTAAGTATGTATGTGTGGAGTGGAGTGGGTGAATGTAGGACATATACCTAGGGAAAGGTTCCCATATTCCACCATATTCCACAAAGCAGTGTATAATACCAAAATACATTAGTCTGTTCAGGGATGTAAGGGGGAGGCCAGTGAGGACTAGAAGAGGTGGAATTTAAGGCTACACAGGATTTGGATTCTTTATGGAGGTGGCTAGGCAGACAACCTGAGGGGTGGTGCTGCAAAGTAATGCACAGGTCCTGCAGGTAACTGTCCCTGAACCCCCAACTCTTATAAAAACACCATGGACTCTGAACAGGGGCTGTGTCATTAAACAAAAGGAAATCCTCTAAGAAATGAAAAAGGAGCATGAGAATAACAAAAGGCTTGGGAGTGAGATAAGGGAACTGGGGAAATGGAACTATTACCCAATGGTTCCTGCAGTTTTCCTTCTGAGTTTTTTTCTGCTTTTTAGGGTTATCCCACATAGTTCCCTGCTGCCACAATCATGCTTGGCCCTCACTATTGCATTAGGGAGATTGGCATACTGTAGGGGAAAGAGCACAGGCTTTGAAGACCAAGCAGGCCTCCACCGCTTACTAGCTGTGTGGCTTTGGGCGAGTGAACTAGCCTTGATGGGCTTCTGTTTGCTTATTGATAAAATAGGAGCAAACATATGTACTTCACTGGCATGTTCTGAGGTGTAATGAGATAATTAATGTGTGTAAAATGCCTGACATTGTAGCTGGAACATTTTAGTGGCTCAATGAGTAGTAATTTCCTCCCCAACCTCTTTCTGGGGTTATGATAATTTGTTTGATCATTTGTCTAAGTAAGGGGAAGAGTCCTCTTCAAGTGTCCTCAAAGAGAGAGACTCCCAAGGGAAAGTTGAAAACACAGAGGAAAAGCATTAGGGTCTGCCGGCCTGGACCTTTCTTCACATCTCACCTGGAGATTCCACTCCCTCCATCCCCGGCACCCTGCGTGTGTGTGTGTGTGTGTGTGTGTGTGATTTAAGTCAGGACACTAGTGCCTCTCAGGTCCATGAGGACATAAGTTCCCTTCCCCGACTTGGCTGTCCCCATGTGTTATGCAGGCAGCATGGCTAAGCAGGGCAGGGCATCCTGTATGTGTAGGAGAGAGAGGTACAGTTGGCTAACAATGATCTGCAGGTGTTGAAACCTGATTCATTGCCACTCTGTTCCTGTGCATTGGCAACAGCAAATTAATGAGCATGAGCTCCAGGGCATATTTTTCTGCTGTAGGGAATAAGAACTGTCACTTTACCAGGAGGGCTGATCATTAAGAAGGGGTGTCTCATTACCTGCTCCAATGCTCTTTTTTGTTTGGTTAACTTGTGAAGTCCAAGAAGCTTACCTTCAAAGCTGCTCAATATCTCTGTCTGTGCTCTCTTTATTTTTGTAGGAATTTCCCCCTCCCCCTGCCCCTGCCCTCAGCACCCCCAACCCTCACTTGAACCCTCTCCAATCTCCTCCCAATCTCCCCCAAACACTCTTCTTGACCTTACCTCTACCTTCACCCCGATCCCTCCATACCTCACCCAATCCCAGCGCCAACCATTTCCTATTCTCTCCATCTCCCTCTCCCCATCACCCATTGACCTATCACTACCCCTGAAATAATCGGCACTCTACCCAAACTTTGAACCTTTTTCAATTCCCTTTCTTTCCTAATTTACTAGTCCCTTATCCTATTCCCTCTGCTAAGCCAAGAAACACTTCCAACACAAGCAGGAATTGCCAATATTTATTGATTATTTTTTAAAATATCACTTGCAAATTAATTTTCTTTATTGAAAAGATGTTGCAACTTTTGTGATAAAGAAAAATTTATAAGAAAAAAATTGCCAGTCTAACAGCTAAACTTTTTCATTATTAGTTTCTAATATCTATTTTCATGCATATTGTTAGTATAATTTTTAATTAAAACAGCCCTGCATAATGCAGGGTTGGTGAAAAAAAGTAACGTAAAGTCATCAAGTTCAGTACAGGATCCAAGAGGCAGGGTCGTTGTACAGGTAGCCTTGGTTTGTAGCCAGAGGTTCAGTGGAAGATTCGGAGAGCAGTAAGTGCTGATGACAGCTGAGGTAACAGAAGACAGGTTGCCAGGAGCAATCACTCGGATGTAGGATCTACCCAGCAATTATTTCATCACGACGTCTTCTATTCCACCTGTGTCTGAAGCAATTGTAGTGACAATAACGTGATGGAAAGGACACAGTGCGGGTACTCCATTCGATGTTTGGATCATGTGTCTCAAGCCAGTGAATTCCAAGAATCAGAGGGTATCGTGGTGCATGAATAATGTCAAACTGGAGCTCTTCAACATGGTTTCCAATTTTAACCTCGACAGGTGGTGTTTCCTTGGTTATGGGTGCATTAATCAGTGGACGGCCATCGACGGTTTCAAGCATCAGAGGGAAGATGTTATTGCGGATGGGCAGCTTCTCCCGAAGAACCACAGAATGGTCAATGCTGTTTCTGTAGAAACCTGAATCCACCATTGCTTGCTCAAAGAACTGCCGTCTTCCCAGTCGGATTTCAACAGTCAGCCATAGGGTACGGGACATGGATAATGGAAGAGAGGGGGACACATATTTGTAGATTGGCCCGCCCGGGGTCCCCCTTACCGCCGGGCCTCGATGTTTCCCGCCTGCTGTGCACGATGAGGCTTGACAGGGCAATCTCTGGCAAAATGACCAGGATGACCACAGTAGAGACACAAGTGGCCTTCACGGCGACGGGCCCGTTCAGCTTCACTGAGGTGTGGGCGGTTGCTTGCAGCCTGCATAGGTTGGTGTTTGGCTGGTGGACTTTCAGGCCCATCTCTCTCTTGAGAGGGGCTTGCCCCTGATGGATTGGGATCAGGCTTCTCTTCTAGGCTGATACACTGAGTGATCAGATCAGATAGGTTGGTGGCTGGGCTTGTGAGAGACAGTTCATCTCTGATTGAACTGGCAAGCCCTTCCTGAAATTGTATGCAGAGAGTGCTTTCATCCCAGTTCTGCTCCTGAGCAATGAGGTGGAAGTGGCTCACATACTGGTGGGCAGGGCCCTCCCCTTGGCAGAATTGATGGATGCAATGGTTGGCATCTTCCATGTTTTCTGGATTGTCAAAATTATCCTGGAGCACTTGTATGAAACTTTCAAATTGCTCCAGTAGGGGGCTTTGGATATCCAGTAAGGGCTGGAGCCACCTTCCTACCTCACCTGAGAAGCGGTTGCCAACAAAGCTCACCAGGGCTGCTTCAGTGGGATATAGGTGCCCTCTGACTCTCACGTAACTGTTCAGTTGAACCAGGATCTCAGGAAGCTTCTGGGCATCCCCATTGAAAGCTAACGGGTATTCTAGGGGAAAAACTGTGGCCTCTAATCCACTGGGGGTCTGTGGAAACTCTGAAGCTGCTGATGTCTCCACAACTATTAGGCCCTCCAGGGACTCCTGAGGTGCTGAGAGTTCTAGGAACTCCTGGGCATCTGAAGGATCCAGGGGCTCCTGTGGCACCTGAGGCTCCTGGGGAGCTGGAAGCTCAAGGAACACCAGCTGTGCTGAGGTCTCCTGGCATTCTGGTTCCTCCTCAGCATTTGGGGGGTCCTGGAATTCTGAATTCTGGGGCTTCTGGGCCCCTGGGGCATCCTGGCTGTCTGGGGGCTCTTGAGCCTCCCAGGCTGCTGGGAGCTCATGGGCCACTGGCTGTGCCTGAGGCTCCTGAGTTGCTGGAGGCTCCAGGGGCTTCTGGGCCTCCTGAGACTTCTGGGCTCCTGAGGGCTCCTGGGCTGGGATTTTATGTGGCTCTGTGGGCTTCTGGGGCTCCTCCATCTTTGGGGACTCTTGAGGCTCCCAGGCTGCTGGGAGATCCAGGGGCTCTGGGAGTTTCTGGGGCTCCTGGGCCTCTGAGGGCTTTTGGAATGGTTCATCCTTGGCTGCTCGGGACTTCTGGAACTCTGGGATCTGTTGGGCAGATTGGAGGGCAGCATTTTCTTCCATCAGCCGCTGCACTTGGGCCTGCAGAATTTCATTCTCTAATTTCAAAGCAATATAGGAGGCTGCTAAGTCCTCCACCATCTTTTGAGGAAATGGGCTTGGGTTGAGCTATTTGCTACCAAGAGAGATCGGGTGGGTGGGCGCTTGTGAGGTCTTTCCTGAAAGCTGCTCACAGGCAGACGTCAGGCTCCGTGAGTTTTCTGAGGGGTGGGGAATTGGGCTCCGCCAAGGCTGATTACCAAGAGGTCACTGGGAGCCTCTGGAGCTCAGCAAAGGGAAGTCTCAGATACACTGTGAAGAGAGTGGGAGCTGAGGATCAGAAACTGTGGAAAGCACTCATTCAACATAAATCAGAACAAAATCTGCCCAACAGCGTTGAGTTTCTTTTACCACAGGCTATATGCTGGCTCTGGCCCTGTGACATTTTAAGAACAGTACCTAATCCAGACTGTGCATGTCATTTTGCATTCTTCTTTTGAAACTTAACATTATATCAGAAATAATATCTCCATATTCTTTTCTGCTTTAATTTTTAATTTCTAATGTCTGTCTGATATCCCAATGTAACACTTGGATTTTAACAGCTGCTTTCAGTGATTAAATCAGATGTTTGAGCCATGTGGGGATTTTATGCTCTGTGGTGGGCCAACCCAAGAGATATTTGTGGGTGACTAGGGTAGGAGGTAGGGGGAAGCTCTTTCTGACACCTCAGAAATCATACCACATAAGTAACCGCATAAGACTAGCCTCAGGAGAAAACAAGCAAAAGTTGACTAAATATATATACGCTCTCAGCAGACACATGCATATTATTTATAAAATGCCTCAAAATAGTTAAGAAAATAATCTTTATAAATGTACATTACCATTCAGAGACTTAGTCCAGGAGCTCGGCTGTCTGCGTACCCATCGCTGAAGAGGGAAGTGTGGGAGTGGCTGTGGAGGCTTGCCTTTTCTGCACACACTGAACTCAAACAAACACACCCACTCCCAGAACACGTTCCAACTCTCCTCAGTAACGTAGCTATTTCGAGTGTGGAAGAGTTTTTTTGACAGTACCTCACAGTTCAGAGCCGCAAGGAAAGTAGGATGCTGCACCGATGTGAGGCAGCCTCGTGTACTCAGTCCTTAGTTACTTTAATAAATATTTGGCCAGGAAATTGGGAGTAATACACTGCCCTTGTGAAAAGTTGCAAACATTTCTGAATGACCACAGTGGTTTGGGATGTGATTTTTTATGTCTGTCTCACGTAACCTACCCTTACTCTGTCCACACTGGGCTGTTTGTTTAATTCTCACTCAGAGAACAGCCTGCAGCCCCTCAGTATCTTCCCCTGCCCACCTACTCAGTCCCTAGGGTTCCTCCTTGCCACGTTTTCCTGGAAATTTTACCATGGACAGATCTAGGCAAGGTATAAAAGGGTACACATGTGGGGGAGGCCAACTTCGTGGATGGGTTCCTGGCTATTTCTGAATGTCCTTGCCCTGGGGTCTCACACTTCACTGAGCTGGTCAGGTGCTTCAGGCAGCACCCAGGAAGTCCACTAAGGGCTGGCCTCTTGGGAAGTGATCCTGCTCAGAATCTCATTTTCTCTTATCATGCCAGATCACAATTATACCCTGAGTATGGGCCATGTGGCCATTTTAGGCAAGACTTAGTGGCAGCTATTTTCATTTCAATAAGGAGTGGGGTTGGGGATTACATTTGACCACTTCAAGTCATACATCAAGTCAGCCATGGTCCCAAGTCTCCTTTACAAATGGTTGATTCCACATTAGTCAGCATAATGGGATAAACTCTGGTGATAAAATAGGCCCTAACCACAGCAAATTGACAGACTGGGCTAGCTGAACCTGAATGCAGAGGCTTTGAAAACGAAAGTAAAATCTTTTGCAAATTGATTTTTCCCCTCCCTACTTTTCAAGGTTTTTTCTTTCTTTCTTTTTGTTTTTTGCAACATACCACATGTAAAAATACCACCATCTTTAGGGAATGATGTGTTCTAGCTATGTGAATTTTTCATATAACTAAAGCCTTTCTTCCCTTTGAGAAGCCAAAACACACAGTTAATGCTTACTTTACCTAGCAAGAAAAGTGAAGAATTTCCAGCACCCAAATTTGTAGAAGGCTTAGTGAGGGAGCAAACAGCTATTACTTGAAACTCTTTCTTAATAATTACTTATTTCTGTAAGAATAAGTTCAAAGGTTCAGTACTGAACATCAAGTTGAAATTTAATAAATGGTATTTTAATTTTAAAAAATCAGAGAAATATTTATATAATAATAACACTTGGATTTTAATAGTGCTGCCAGTGATTAAATCAGATGTTTGAGCAGTGTGGGGATTTTAGGCTCTGTGATGGGCCAACGCAAGAGATATTTTTGGGTGACTAGGGTAGGAGGTAGAGGGGAGCTCTTTCTGACACCTCAGAAATCATAGGGATGTTATACTTCATCCATTCTTTTATAGATGATTTGGAACATAATTTAATCTATTTTTAATGGTTCTGAGTCATTCTTACACCGATCAGCTAGTTAACTCTGTCATAATATCATGTTGCCTTCTGAAAGCTACTGAGAGGCATAAAGCAGGCTGTCTCCAAATGAAAAATTTCTGAATTGCTATGCTTTCCAACTTCTTGTAGTTCCCTTTTCCTTTGTATTTCTCTACTCTTTTGCAATCAAGTTGTCACATAGCCCTTAACTCTATTACCCATATGACTGTCTACACCAAGTCTATACAAATTTGGCAAATTACTTAGCCCTTCTGAAATTTAGAGTCTAAAACTCAGTTTATGAATCTGTAAAATGGAGCTATTAATAGTATTTAACTTTATAGGGTTGCCACAAAGATTTATTGAATTAATGTGTGTAAAAGGCTTAGCACAGTGTTTGAGAGATAGTAGCATCCAATAAAGGTTAATAATAATAAGCTGTAGCAGCAATCTCATTTTAATGTATTCTTTTTAATCATCTGTGAATTGGGAAAACAGATAAATATGCTAGAATTGTGTAGGGGTTGAGCAAGGGCTTTCATACCAAGAAATCTACAGGGCATGGATTTTACAGCATTGATTTTTCACCACTCAGGAACTTTTATCTTTTCTTTCTGGCTGGGTTATAGTAGGCTTAGTTTACAAATAATTCTCTAGAATCAGAACTGGAGGTACCTGAGCAGGAAGATGAGATGATTAACCTGGGGATTGTGGAGCAGCCAAGATAGATATTTTAAAAAGTCCATGGACTAAAGCGCTGAACAGTGCCTTGCCTACAGGCATATTTATTCAGTGTGTAAACACAGAGAACTTTCTTACCCTGGCACCCTCCACTAAAGAGCAAAGACAAAATTCAACGTCCTTAAGTACAAGTTTCAAACTGCCTAAACATAGAGAATTATTCTCTTTTGAGTGGAAAAAAGAGCTACACTGACTGTTGTCAAATTGCCTAACGTGGTTTTAATATCCTGAATTAGTCAAGTAAGAATAGGGAAGTAAGAATAGGAAAGTAATCACATCCAAACTCCCATCATGTTTTCTCTACACTTTAATCCTTTTTCTTACACTCACAACACGATGGAATTTATGGAGCCTTTAGAATGGTTATGAAAAATTTTAAGTAAATGAGGTTTTGTTAACTGGGCAAATGAATATTTCAGGGAAAAAGAAGACAAATATACTCATTTAACAGATACAAAAAGACTACACAATAATAAGAAATGTTCACACACAGTTATGCTAATAAGTTGCATATGTTGATTTTTAGCTTGGGGAGAAAGGGAAAAGAGAGATTGAATGAGATGAAATTCTACTTTGTACATTCCACTAAGAATCATAATTTTATTTTGTCAGTAAATGTACAATCTGAACAATTTAGGTCTTTGCCGCGGTCTTCCTCCCCAAACTTGGCTTGGCTGCATCTTTAAGCAACTCAAGTTCCTGCTCCTCCCTCTTGCCGCCCTGGAAAAGAGTCAACAGGATAGGTTATCCTACAGGTCTCTGGCACAAGGCCCAGGCATCCCTTGGGTCAGTCCTACCCCGGTGTCTGTTTTGTTCAACATATTATTCTTATAGTTGTGTTAGAGCTTGCAGCACTTTCTTAAATTTAACCCATAATATGCTTAGTACAGATGGAAACTTTTCATTGTCAGCAACACCCCATAATACAGCATACAGGCAGTAGGAGTTCCCAATAGCCTTGGAAGTTGGAAAACTGACCAAGAATTCTCCTTACTCATGTGACTGGGATCCGAAGCACCTGGTAATGGAATGGAAATAGGGTCTATTCCAGCACAACTCTGAAGGAGTCAAAATTTGTCACTTTTTCATCTCCCTTTATGACATTTGCCATCTTCTCATTTTATTTCTTGTCCCATACTGAGAAGTTTTTTTCCTCCTTGCTCAGCTGTCACTTTGGGAAAGTAAATCTCTACTGAGATATTACATCATAGGGCTTTAAAAGAAACTTTCTCGGAGGTATTTACATTTTCATAGGATATTCTGAAAGACTTCAAGCCCCTCAAGACCCTTCTGTTAGGAGAAATATCCTGGGGCAGAGATATCATTTGGGTGTCCTTCAGATCACACCATGTAGGTGGCCCTATAGTTGATTTCCTTATAAGGCTAACACAGTATGACCTCTAGTATTATTTTTTATTTCAGCATATTATGGGGGTACAAATATTACGGTTATGTATA